>JAVKPL010013320.1:0-75021 GCA_032173675.1 Gastrolobium villosum | reverse complement strand
TCAAGTTATACAATAGATTCTAAAGGCATACATATACCCCAAATTTAAAGAACTTAACATGTAGTCATGAACACACAAGGCATGGCATTTTCAACATGCACAAGTTCATGATCTAGGTCTAAAACATTAAACATATGCAAGGTGTGTCCCAAATCCATTACTCATCACATTGTGCCTCCAATATGCACCTCATGCTCCACTCTTCCAGGCTCAACCTAACCTGAAATGATGTCCCCAAACACGGGGTGAGATATATAAATATATCTCAGTAAACCAAGGGCCCTGGAGGCTTCTCCACCCCATGGCTCACTCAATGTGCAACAATGACATTAATGTAAAATGCATGACATACAATATCACCCACCAACTGGAGACAAACCGAGAACATCCACAATTGGATTACGTTCAAGGACTCCATCATATAACTCCCGAGACAATCCTGGCGCCTCTCCCATGGTTGAGAAGACTCCATGGCAAACCCAACCGGAACTCCTCATGAGCCCTATCCGGCGGATGTCCCACGTTTGGCTCATCCTGGTGTCGCTCCCAGAGTCGACCCCACGGCATACCCAACTGGCATTCCCACACGGAATGAAACCAGCGGATGTCCAAACCCAACACACGTCAACTGGCCAGTGACCAAACAATTTCACACATATCATGCAATAAAGCATGACCACACATAATCACACAATGTCCAATGACACAAAATCCAACCACAACCATCCACTAGGTGTGGTGGAGCACACAAGGGACTAAACCCTAGTTCCAAAGGTTACCTCAACACCGAGCCAATGCTCCATACGTAAGCTCCAAGCTTAATCCGCTTCCAAAGCGTCCAAGAGAGGCAACCTAAATAATCAACAACATGATTATCAAACCATTTCCAAATCAATCATTAAATCTCAAAGTAATCATTCATTTTACACTCTTCCAATTCCACAACAACATACTAACCTACCATCCAATTAAACACCACTTTGTATCATACAATCTCAACTACACAACTTTTACATCATTTTTCCTCCAAACCCCTGTATGGTTCGAATTCTTCATAGGATGGTTCTACAAGGTTTTCGATTCCATTTTAACACACATACTAATCATATAATCATATTATCAATCTATACCAATGGTCCATCATTCAATTATTCAATTACACCACATACCAATTTCACAAAGTCTTGAAACTCAACACAAAATTGCCTAAGTTAAAAACCCAACTTTTTCACCAAAATTTATCATAGCATTTCTAGCTTACAAGCATCATTCTAAGGCATTTTCATCTAATAGCATTTTTTTCATTTGGGCTCTCTATCATCACACATCTAAGATTAAAGACATAGTGCATAAATTTCTAGATCTACAAAATCAACCACAAAGATACCACAAATATACTTACAATCTAGTGTATGCACACCACCAAGGCTCATCCAAGCAAGGAGAAGTCCAATGGCTCCAAGAACACTCAAAACCCCAACAATTTCGGATATGAGTTTGCCCATTACCGCCCCAAGGAGATGTTTTCAAGGCTTGGGAGTATCACCAATGGCTTTAGAAGGTTGTTTACAATAGATTTCAACACCAAAATCAAAGGATTTGGTGGAGTGTGGCACAAATGGTGGAGGAAGAGAGAAATGGCTATGTTTCATGAAATGGGAAAGGAAACCCACGAGGAAGAAGGAGAAAAGGAGGAGAGAGGGCGTGGGGAAATGTGGGAAGCCTAAGTGACTTCGGTCACGCGGGTCCCACACGCGATCTAACTTTAATCCCGATAAAAATTCTGATCATATATTCTTAATCTGCATATTTTTCCAGTCCATGACATATTTTTATTTCCTAAAAATATTGATAAAAATTTCACACTTATCGGTACACTCATACCGCAGTATCTTTCACTTAAAAAGTCACTATTCATCACTTTTTCACAAATTTGCCTACTCACTCAATTTTCCGTCCTGATTCCTTTTCCAGCATTATTTTTATCATTTGAGATCCCTAACTCCATTTTTCATGCCTCGGTTTGCGTTTTTGGCAAATTACCATTTTGCCCTCGGTACTCATTTTGACCTTAATTTCAGGATTTTCACTAATCCTTCCCTTTTTACCCACATTTTATCAATTAAATTCACATTTGAATTTACGAGGAGTTATATTCACCCCACCTTTTTGGAATTTTGTCCGCAAAATCAACTATACACATATGCTAACTCAGGGTACATCCGGAGAATCTCAGTCTCCCGTCCCCAAGTAGCTTCATCAGTGTGCGGACAACAAAATAAATACTTACATTTCCATACTTTGGCTTTTCAGCCACATTTCCCAATGGCCTTGCATTTCAAAGGCCCAATGGGAGACTTCAAGTCCTCTCCAATTTCAATCTCAACCGGTGACACCACACGTGAACAACCGGAGCGCACCACGCAGTTGTGCACTTTCTCTGCTTTACCAAGCCAATTGCTTATCACAAGTCAGGCTACCCAACATATATAGCCCATATTTCTCTTGGCGGGTTCTCCTACCTAGTTAACATATCAACAACTATACCCATAGGGTCATACCACGTTTTGTTCAATCTATGCCACACAGGCAACTATTACTTTCTGACACATTACAGCCACAATTATCCTTCTCTGATTTTTATTTCTACGGAGTATGTACTCTCTTCATCAATTTTCCACATTTCTTATTCCACATTAAACACTGACATGGAATCTCACAGCCCCTCAGTGCATTTCACCGAGTAGTCATCTAGTTCACACTCACTACACCTTTATTTTCTGAGGGATAAATCCCCATCTTTGGCATTTAGCCACAACTCGTATATACACATTTTTCTTTCTCATGTTCTCAACCTACGACGTACAATTTCACCTCAGCACTTTATCTTTAACACGCACCATCTCTGTGCTTAACTTTCGAATCCAACCCTACAGGTTCACCAACTTTCGCCAAAACACAACGGCGAATCACTTCCCCAAGACATTTTATTGGTACCCAATGGACCACACATTACAATTCATACCTTACATCGGTCCTTTCAAAGCTTTCAACCATGAATCCACTCGTGAATTTCATACACTAGATCATACTTACAATTTCAACTAATCATTTTCAAAACTTGACACATAGGTTCATCATTGATTTCTCACATTAAAGGCAACATGCCTAAGGTTTCAACTAACAATTTTCTTTAATTACCGTTCCATACTCATGTTATCAATTCCACATGTATTTCATTCTATACACCTCACCTTCATCATCATTTCATTTAACTAGTATGTATCATTCCAAGGTCACATATCATCTCTCTTTCTCATACATGTCCCATCATATAGGGATTTTCAACGCCTATTCATCATGCCGAAAGGAACTAAATCCATCACTGTCATTATTTTCATAATTTCATATCGGCTGGTATACAAGTCTCTCGGACTATTCAAAGTACTACTAGCACACTTAATCATATATCTTGGTACCCAGCCAAGAACAACATCAACATTGTGTATCCCAACACATCTCTCACTATCGTCGGCATCTATACAACTCCATCAGCAACTCGACCACCAGGGCAGAGATATCAACCTTTTATTTCACCAAATACCATTCTATTTAACAGCTAGTACCACACCTTCTTACTTGAGTACATCACAATTAATCACTTATTAAAAACCATTGACCACCAACATAGCTTAACATATCGCCATCACAAGCCTCCCCAAAAGACTTTGACTCAATCCATCAGCACTAATCAATTTTCCATTCCCTTCACATAGGGTGATAATCCAATGATTCATTTCACAATTTCCGTAAAACCATAATTCCATACTACCACACTTGGTATACGCTCATGCACATCTCCGAGTGCTCACATTCATAATTCACAATACCATCTCATGGCACCTCGCACATTTCATACTACTTGACAGATTACTGTTCACTTAAGTTATCCAAAATTCACCTCTTGCGTTCCTCACAAGATACACTCCTCTAATGCAATGGGTAAAAACATCCTTAGGTTTAACCCCTCGAGCTCTTGCTGTCCTAAGGGCCCCAGGTGCAATGCCCCACCAATCAGAAAATCTGTCCTTATAATTCACGCAAGAAGAGGTAACATGCCATCGGCTGTACTAACAGTCCCACGAACACGAGGTTCTACCTCACACCACATTACTTATACAAAATAATAATAATCTCCGGGAACATAATCCATACGGAGATAACCATATACTCCGGGCATATAAGCCACACAGAGATAAACACATTCACATCACATCCATATATAACAGCAAAAGAGTTTTATATAGGTACATAATGGTATACTAGTTATATCTTACTATTGCACCATTCACTATGACCTTCCAAATATGGTTCCTTCCTTAACAGCCTACTCATTTAACTTGACTAGTCATTAGTCTTAGTCCACAACATAATCATCACCACATGATTCTAACATCTTTCTCATACTTTGACACAAAATTTTCAATTCATAACAGTACCCATGTTCGGTACAGTCCTAATCCATTGTCCATCATGACTCATAGCAACCATGCTCAACACTGTAGAAGACCCACTTCATTAAACTGACATCACTTTTCTCTCAATATTTCACTATGACACCAAGAGTGCCCTTCCATACTAGTCCATGCATTCAGCGCATCAGGATCACCAGATACATTTCAACTTCGAGCAGTGCTCGCCTGGGACTTCCAAGAGCAACACCTCTTAGGATTCAATCCACAAGGGAAACCCAGGACAATCTTAATTGTCACATTATTACCAACATGTGTGCCATGGTATAACTTGCACACCGGGACTCTATCACGAATCCCATACCACATTGAGCATCCAATGACACTCCAAAGAGACAATATCTTCAAACATTTCCCATCATAGGGAATTTCAATTGCATCATTTTTCTTTTACCAAAGAGTTTACTAATTCAGTACAACACAGATATACATTTAGGCACCCCGGCCTTCACAAAACATATATATACATACCAGCACTTAGCCATCACAGGATTACTATCCACCCAAAGTTAGGCCACATCATCAACATTTTAATGCTACACAACATTATGGAAGCATATTAGTACCATTAATACACTACACTCAGTTATATTTTCTCACCTCACATTTGTCAAATCCAACCATCCTTAACTTATGGACCCTCATACTTTCAATCAAATTCATCCAATACCATCCATGGTAATTTCCTCAACTTCTTATATTTTACTTTTATACATATGATATCCTCACTTATGTTCAGCCAACATTAACTCATCATGGACTAAAGTCCCAATTTCAACATCAAATTACCCAACACATCATTTCTATAGTTCTCTTAAGTCACTCACAATCCTCAATCCAAAATTTGAAATTTCGATTTATTTCTACATCCAAGCATCTTAAGTCATCCAAGTGTATGCCCTCATCAGGGTCTTATAACCTTATTATTTTACCCTAAGGTATCCAATATTACACATAGGCACTCATATTCAAATTTTCACGAATTAATCGGGGTTCCAATCCCCCACCATGTCAGAGACATACCACTAATTCCACATATACTCAACTGTTTCAACTCCCCATACATTTAGGGAAGACTTACCAACATCATCATCATAATATCAACTCAATTCAATCATACTTACTCACCATAAGACCACACATTCAACTATGGTAGCATTCTACCCAAAATGGTTATACATCTTATCTCAATTTATCCTCACTAAGTCCTCAATTACATCAAATTCACTTACTAACATATCAGTCCGTGGAGCAGTCAACACTGCACCCACCACCTTAGCCTAAGGACTGGCATTGGTGCTCAAGGGTTGTCACGAGGGCATCTTATACTGACCACACATTGAACACGAAGAAATGGGTTGATCAGGCCCAAACTAAGGAATCACATGTGTAGTAGTCAATAAGAGTCTACGTACAACTATACAGCACTTAACACAATCATCAGAGTTCCCTAAGAAACTGCTCTGATATAATAAAATGTAACAGCCCGTTACGTACCGGTATTGTTAACATTGATTATGATATTAAGCGCAGTTACAATCACAGTAATTGGGTTAATTAAATTACGGGCAACTTTTTTCTTTATTCATATTCCTTTCCACAACAATAATCTTTTCCGTAATCAATTAAAACAACACTATAATTGTAAATGCAATTCGCGGAAGCATTCAGTTTACTAACATCACTAATCTTTCTTTTTTTATTCAACTCATTTAAACTCATCAATTTACTTTCATATCTTACCATGTTCTAGCCCTTTACATAAGCTACGCGTGGTTTCAAACCACGTACCATTTGGAGTTCTACCCACCAAGTCAAGCCCCTTTCTTTTAGTCTAGAAAAACCTGAATTCTCAAAAATTGCACTGTGGTAATCGATTACCAGTGGGTGGTAATCGATTACCACCTGTCAAAAATGAGGCAGTAGCTAAAATTTTGCATCCTCTGTTCTGGTAATCGATTACCAATCTTGGGTAATCGATTACCTCACATGGTAATCGATTACCAAGCCTCAGTAATCGATTACCAGTGAAGACAGTAGCATTTATTTCGTCCCCTGTTGCATGATAATCGATTACCATGCTTGGGTAATCGATTACTATGCAGCAAAAGTGACAGATTACAGCATTTTCAGCCCAAAAAGGGTTGTGTAATCCATCCCTAACACCTTAGTACTCCACATAACACTTATACATACCCTAATGTAGGCTCTAGGCCCTTCCAACATGCATTTTCATACAAGAATACATTCATTACATAATCTTTGAGTTTATGGCCATTTTACAACAATAATGAGCCATTTACAACATCATACATCAAGGCCTCAAATACAAGAAATGTGGCAATGGACAAGTCCCATGCTCACTCAAGTTATACAATAGATTCTAAAGGCATACATATACCCCAAATTTAAAGAACTTAACATGTAGTCATGAACACACAAGGCATGGCATTTTCAACATGCACAAGTTCATGATCTAGGTCTAAAACATTAAACATATGCAAGGTGTGTCCCAAATCCATTACTCATCACATTGTGCCTCCAATATGCACCTCATGCTCCACTCTTCCAGGCTCAACCTAACCTGAAATGATGTCCCCAAACACGGGGTGAGATATATAAATATATCTCAGTAAACCAAGGGCCCTGGAGGCTTCTCCACCCCATGGCTCACTCAATGTGCAACAATGACATTAATGTAAAATGCATGACATACAATATCACCCACCAACTGGAGACAAACCGAGAACATCCACAATTGGATTACGTTCAAGGACTCCATCATATAACTCCCGAGACAATCCTGGCGCCTCTCCCATGGTTGAGAAGACTCCATGGCAAACCCAACCGGAACTCCTCATGAGCCCTATCCGGCGGATGTCCCACGTTTGGCTCATCCTGGTGTCGCTCCCAGAGTCGACCCCACGGCATACCCAACTGGCATTCCCACACGGAATGAAGCCAGCGGATGTCCAAACCCAACACACGTCAACTGGCCAGTGACCAAACAATTTCACACATATCATGCAATAAAGCATGACCACACATAATCACACAATGTCCAATGACACAAAATCCAACCACAACCATCCACTAGGTGTGGTGGAGCACACAAGGGACTAAACCCCAGTTCCAAAGGTTACCTCAACACCGAGCCAATGCTCCATACGTAAGCTCCAAGCTTAATCCGCTTCCAAAGCGTCCAAGAGAGGCAACCTAAATAATCAACAACATGATTATCAAACCATTTTCCAAATCAATCATTCAATCTCAAAGTAATCATTCATTTTACATTCTTTCAATTCCACAACAACATACTAACCTACCATCCAATTAAACACCACTTTGTATCATACAATCTCAACTACACAACTTTTACATCATTTTTCCTCCAAACCCCTCTATGGTTCGAATTCTTCATAGGATGGTTCTACAAGGTTTTCAATTCCATTTTAACACACATACTAATCATATAATCATATTATCAATCTATACCAATGGTCCATCATTCAATTATTCAATTACACCACATACCAATTTCACAAAGTCTTGAAACTCAACACAAAATTGCCTAAGTTAAAAACCCAACTTTTTCACCAAAATTTATCATAGCATTTCTAGCTTACAAGCATCATTCTAAGGCATTTTCATCTAATAGCATTTTTCCATTTGGGCTCTCTATCATCACACATCTAAGATTAAAGACTTAGAGTTCATATTTCTAGATCTACAAAATCAACCACAAAGATACCACAAATATACTTACAATCTAGTGTATGCACACCACCAAGGCTCATCCAAGCAAGGAGAAGTCCAATGGCTCCAAGAACACTCAAAACCCCAACAATTTCGGGTCTGAGTCTGCCCATTACCGCCCCAAGGAGATGTTTTCAAGGCTTGGGAGTATCACCAATGGCTTTAGAAGGTTGTTTACAATAGATTTCAACACCAAAATCAAAGGATTTGGTGGAGTGTGGCACAAATGGTGGAGGAAGAGAGAAATGGCCATGTTTCATGAAATGGGAAAGGAAACCCACGGGGAAGAAGGAGAAAAGGAGGAGAGAGGGCGTCGGGAAATGTGGGAAGCCTAAGTGACTTCGGTCACGCGGGTCCCACACGCGATATAACTTTAATCCCGATAAAAATTCTGATCATATATTCTTAATCTGCATATTTTTCCAGTCCATGACATATTTTTATTTCCTAAAAATATTGATAAAAATTTCACACTTATCGGTACACTCATACCGCAGTATCTTTCACTTAAAAAGTCACTATTCATCACTTTTTCACAAATTTGCCTACTCACTCAATTTTCCGTCCTGATTCCATTTCCAGCATTATTTTTATCATTTGAGATCCCTAACTCCATTTTTCATGCCTCGGTTTGCGTTTTTGGCAAATTACCATTTTGCCCTCGGTACTCATTTTGACCCTAATTTCAGGATTTTCACTAATACTTCCCTTTTTACCCACATTTTATCAATTAAATTCACATTTGAATTTATGAGGTGTTATAATAAGCACCTTGAAAAGTATACCATAAAAATGTTGAACTCTGGTGCTATCTTCACTGCTTGCTAGGTCCCATTTTCTTTAATTCATATGTTAATGTGCTTTCGGTTATCGTGTTTAGGGATTGGAATTTGATTTGCTTTACTACTTATAACGTAACTGTTTTTGTGTAAGTCTAATTTTTTTATTTTTTAAATAAAAAATGGGATATGATTCTATATTTCATGTTGGAACAGTTCCCAGGTAGTTTGTTTGTGATTTATTCTAAGAATTCCATGACCCCAAGCTTTTTGTGATACTGCTCTAACTCACTCTTTTTATTATTATTGGAATATGTGTATCATTATTATATTTAATTTGATAAAAACAGAGTTTTACAAAGACCATGTTGAGGGCAATTAACAAATCCCTTTTGGATAATAATAATAATAAATTTCTCGTTATATTGTTTTTAATATTCAAACAACTAACAGAAGGAATATTCAACTAATAGGTGTTCATTGATTTTATTTTATTTTTCTTTCTCTTAGCTTCCTCTTGAACAACTTTTCTTTTTCATTTTATAGAAATTGTACTCCACGCCCCAATAAATTATTGTATCTGCACTTTATATATGTAAGTATTGGTATAAAAAAATACTATGTATGTTGTGTGTTGTTGATGACAACCATCAGAGCTTTTTTGTACTACTTTGTTGAAGCAGAATCTCACCCTTCTTCTAAGCATTTTTTCTATCTAAATGGAGGTTAATCTTAATCCATATCTATTATTACTTCCTTTATATATCAAACCACCTTTAATTGCCTTATTGCTTTTGCAGGTCCTGGATGTACATCTATTGGAGTCGGAGCCTTCATTGAACATGATCCTTTTTCTGCAAATAAAGAAAGGTTGTTGTGAAAAATAACTATAGTTGGAACAAAGGTGTTGCAAAATTTAAAAACTTTCATCTCCTTTTGTCACAAACTAAACTAAGTTTATTCCTTGAGCTCCTGTATTTTGCAAAGGCCAACATTTTATAACTAGAATGAGTTTTATAATTTTACAAGCCCAGACATTTACAGAAATTGATGTCCTTTGAGGCTTTCAATTTCTTGCATTTCAATCATTTTAATTGTCTTGCATTGCCAGATTTTTGAAGTATCAGTCACCATGTTGTGTACATTATAAAAAAGTTACTTGTGTTTATGTATCCCTATGACAATTTACAGGGAAGAAAACATATGTATAAGTTGTGTAGTTTGGTGGAGATTTGATAAATAATTTCTTAAATAACATGATAAGCTGTCGTCTTTGCAGTTTGGTCTCTTTGTAGACCAAAGAGTTTCGGTCTTTCACTTTCCCATTTTTTGCCTTCATTTTGCTTTATTCTAAGCTTCCCCACAATGTATTATAATTTGTAACTAAAATCCATGGCTTTTTTTGTACCATTCTTTAAACTGAAACACTGATGTAACTTTGTTTTGATGGATATTGAAGGAGCTTCGTTTTATCTTAAGCTCAGTTCCAATATTTAACTTGTCTGCTTCAATTGCATGTAACAGAATGTAAGGTCTCTTTACTTATTTAAGTTTCAGATATAATATTTACTGTTGCTATTCAAGCAGAATATTTACATGACTTGACTACAGGACCTTGGCTCTTCTTGGAAATACCATGTTCCAGTAAAAGCTCTAACATCTGCACTTTTGACACTAATTGGAGATTTGATTTTCCAGGTATTATGATAATTTTTTTCCCGTTTCTCTTTCAACTCTTTGTCAACCGATGTGCATTGGTTTAGATCTTCATTAATGTTTCAAAATGTATGAGATACATAGGGATAATGATAATGATTATCATGGATTTACAAATAACAAGTCTAGCTAAAGTTTTATTAGGTGTTTTTCTGATTGCATTGCAGCATATATATATATATATAGGTGTTTTTTTGGTCAATTCTAGATTTCTCAAATGCTCCTCTGTGAATGATTCTGAGATCTGAGATACTCAACACCTTGTTTCTGTCTCTGCTATGTAGTCCAACCATCACACTATACAAACTTGGGAATGTTCATGCTTGCTTTTGGACAATCACCCTAATAAAAACCTTCTTATATTGCTCTTAAATTCAAATTAACATTGAATATCCTTTCCTGATTCAAACTAGTAACTTGTTTCGTTTTGTATTTTTTTTTTAAATTAATTTCAGTTTTAGATATTGTCTACTAGTTGTAGTTTCATGATAAATTGTTTTTGTTTAACACTTTAATAATCATTGAATATTTTGAAGTTTAAACTTTTTTCCCTATATATTTTTTTTAAAAGAACCTACAGTATAGAGTATGGTAGCTTTTGAAAAGCCTTGGTCTTTAGTTTAGTAGAGAGAGTGATGACATGGCCGGAAAGTTGGTAAGCTCTATGTTGTCAAGATCATTGAGAGAGACCCAAATGTTGTATTTTTTTATTTTTAGACTCAATTTCTCTGCCTATGCATGTTTTCTTATTTTCAACTTTGACCCATTCATTCATTATTTTGGAGATGATGGACCTAGTCCCATAAGCCCAGTTCGTATGCGATCTGGCTCATTTTTCTTATATATATTCTTTCCCTATATATATAAGTTGCAATAGATCAGTTTGATGTCTCTGAACTTTTTCATGTCCAATTTTAGAAGAATATAAAGCTAACTCAATATATTTTATTTATGGGGAACAAGAAGTGCTAGTGTTTCTATGGATCGGGATTTGAGGAGTTTCAAAATTCAATGGTTAACTAGGTTAAATAACATCTATTTTTTCTTCATCACAATTACTGAAGTTTTCATGTGCTTTTTACCCTAGTCATTTAGATTATTCTATTTGCCATCCTTTCAAACTTTCTAGCCCTCTTCTGTGCTTTCGGTATTAGTAGTAATTCAGTTTCTAAATTTGTGTCGTCGACATTTTCACTCATAGGGAGGATCATTCGAGAAAAGCATTTCATTTTCTTCTCAAGTTGATCATTTTCGAGTTTAATAATAAAATTTCATTTTAGAGTTAACTAGTGTTTTATTTATTAAAAATAGTACGCATTATTTCACATTGTAGATATTTGTAAACATTAAATATTTGTCCTAAATACTTCTTTTGCATCCATAGGCAACATATTTCTTCCGGAAATTGATTTCATTTAACATGTTTCAAGTTCTAGTTAGACCCTGTTATCAATTTATATATTCTTATGAAAGGGTAGTTGAGTGTTTTCCCTTAATTTGAGATTGATTCTTTGTATAAAAAGAAATTTCTTTCTTTTCCCAGGTGTTGTCTTTTCAGGAAAGAACAATGGAACGACACAAGAAGTTGGTAGAAAAGATCATGAAGCTACTCTTTCATGACAAAGTTGTCAGCATAATGAAGTTAGTTCTTTTTTTCTTCTCTATTTTTTGGTAAGTGGGCATGTTGTGAAATCTTATAAATTTTATGTTTCTCGTTTGATTGTTTGTGTTAGGTGCAAATTCGGGTCGGAGTTCATTCCAACCTTGTAGTCTCGTAGGCGTTGGGAAGGTACTTTTGCATTTTTTTTTCTTATTTATTCTGTTACAGTTTTTAAGTCTGGATCTTGGAGAAAATGGAAAGGAAGACAAATAAGCACTATTTGTCTTCTTTATATAGGGATCTGTTACAATTTTTCTTATTTGAATAGAGACATAGCTGTCATAGCAATGCCATTAGCTGCCCCCCTTTGGTGTTGCTCCTGTTTTCCAAATCAACAAGTCATATATGCTACGGTCCATCAAAAACTAATCTCAAATTTTGTAAGGAAACAAAAGCTAATTAAATTATCCAAAAATTTACCACTACTCTGTTTTGCATAAGGAATAAACCATTTGTGGGCTTTTGGCCCTAACCTATGAGGTTTTTGGCCCATGTGACCCAATATCACTGTGGGCTTTTTGGCCCTGAACCATATGGGCTAGGGTTAAATAGGCCGAGCTGACCCATTTTGACAGCTCTATGTATTGTACTGCATAAAATTGTGTTTGCAGGTGTAAGCTAGCTCAATGTTTGATTTTTGTCTTATCATCAGGCTAAAGTTTAATATTTTCTGTGCAGGTGTGATAGGGTAGATAATGCTTCAAAGGATTACAACGCATACAAGAACAAGTTTAGGAAGGATAATATGAAAAAAATTGTATTGTCATATTTTTTTTAATGGAACTAAGGAAATAATTTGTTTTTGGTTACATCAATTTTTATTTTTTATACAGATAATTCATGCCAAATTTCTGAATAGTGTTATTTGGCAATTATTTTCCTTATGTAATATTTGTACGTAGAAAAATTGATTCGCTTATATGAATTGAAAACTTGATGTCTAGTATAAATTCTTCAATGATATAAGGTTTGGAGTTTGGTTCATATTTTAGTGTGTTTACTACTTTTGCTTGAGCTATTTTTAATATCATTTTCTTTTTATTGTAAGATTTATTAAATTTGAAATATTTTTAATGAAAAAAAAATTATACATTTAGCCACATTTATGAATGTGGCTAATAAAAATTCTCAGACATAATTAGCCACATGTTTTTATTGTGGCAAGTTATATAATTTAACCACATTTGTAAAGTGGCTAAGTTGACTATAATTGTGGCTAAAAAAAGGCTACCACACTTAATCCAAATGTGGCTAAATAAATTAAATAATGTTGTTAAATTATTGCAACACCCTTTTTAGACACATTCAATCAAAATGTGGCAAAATTTGTTAGCCACATTTTTTGTCAATGTTTGTCACATTTTTAAATGTGGCTAAATAGCCTTTTTTTGTAGTGTAATATCATAATTAATGTTAACAATACCGGTGTACAACGAGCTGTTACATTTTATGGTATCAGAGCAGTTTTGGTTAGGGAACTCTGATAATGTATAAATGTGTTATGTGCTGCATAGTTGTATGTAGACTCTTATCGATTATTACATATATGATTCCTTAGTGTGGGTCTGATCAACCCATTCCTTTGTGTTACATGTGTAGTCATCATAAGAAGCCTGCGTGGCAACCCTGGAGCACCGAATGTAAGTCCTTGCCTGATGTTGTGGCTGCAGTGTTGATTGCTCCATGGACAAGAGATGGCAGTGAGTAAAATGTGAAGATTAGAGGACTTAAGGAAAACAAACTTAAGTATTTTGTTTGAATTTTGATGAAATTTATAAAATTGTATTATAAGTAAAAGTGGTAAATAAATCTATGATAGATACGGTATTAGCATATGCCAACTTTGTAGTACTATGAATAATAAATATATAATTGAGATGAGTTTATAGTATGAAGATGGTATTGGTGATATTCCAGGTATATGTGTAGTATAGTAAATCAATAATGTACAGGTGGACTTGGTGAATAGACTTCATTAAAGTGAGAGACTTAGAACCTGATGTATTATTGAAAAATGAGAAAAGATATGCTTAGGTATGAGTTTGAATATGTTATGTTTGATTAGAAGTTATAAGACCGAGATAGATGGTGTACACTTGAATGAATTGGGATGGTTAAGGTAGAGAAATATATAGGATATTTGATGATTAATCCTAAGGGGTTTGACCACTTGAAATTATTATGCTAGTGAAGTGTTAATTGAAATATGTTGACATATGAAAATTAAGTCCATAAGGAGGTAGTGTTGAGTAAACATAGGTGAGATGAAGTAATTATGTAGTATGTGTAGAAGGAAGAAGTTGAGAAAATCGCCATGGATGACATAAGATAAATGTACAATGAAAGTACTATTGTAGTTAATAAATGTCGATTCAAATTGCCAGACGTGTCAGTGATAAATGAATAGGACAGATGAAATGTATAGTCATGTGTAAGACAGTAATGAGACGTGTAAAGAAACTATGATCTTGTGGTCTATATATAGGTACTACTAATAATAGTGTGCTTGTGGAATTATTGGTATTTGATATGGATTGATAGACGGAGTAGAGGTATTTTCAAGGTAATGACTATTCTACAACCACCAAGGGTGGGAGTGATCAGGAAAATTGGTGAGTTACTCTATAGTATTGAGTATAGGTTTATGTGAGCCGTAGCAGGCAATGGATCAGAAAGGTGACATGATTTGTGGGTTATGGATGTACAACAATAAGGTCAGATGGTATGATTAGAGAATGAACTAATGTATAACCTAATGGGAAATCATGTGATTAGTGTATGAACAAGTGGCAATAAAGTGAGAAATTAAGTGGTTAGCGAAAGAACTAATGTGTAAAATGTGCATAGAGGGTGGAATTACGTGGTTAGCAAAAGAGTTAATGTGTAATGTCAAAATGAAAATGATAAGATTAGCTAATGAGCTGAGGTGTAAGTGTCAATGCAAGGACTGACGTGTATTTTTCAGTGCGAGGACTGACGTGTAGTTTCCGGTGCAAGGATTGACGTGTAGTCTTCAGTGCAAGGATTGATGTAAATTTTTCAGTGCAAGGATTGATGTAAAATTTTCAGTGAAAGGACTGATGAAAAATTCCCGGTGCAAGGACTGAGGTGAAGTCAGTTCTCTGTGATAGGACAGATGTGTTTAGAAAACCCTTGTGTGACGGGAATTATATGTGGGAAATATGATACATTATATTAAGAGATGTGAGATGTGTATAAACTTTGAGCAAATTTCGGATTCATGGAATAGAGATTATGTTATGAACCATGTCAGGTGACTAGTCAAAGTAAAAGAGTAAACCATCTTTGAGAAGAATAATCAAGGAAGAAATGGTGCACTATACGTATATGTGATGTGGTCATTATACTACTACTATTATGATTATGGGGGTAGCCCCATGTGGATATACAAAATAGTTTTGCCGTTATATATGGGTATGATACAGACACCAAATGTACTGGGTCCACATGTAATCTGGTGTGTACTGGGTACACGTTGGCTGTTATATATAGATATATTATAGATAAAAATTCCTCTGTGCACTGGGTGCACGTTGTACGACGTGATAGTATGGATATCTCTGTGCGGCTTATGTGCCTAGAGTGTATGGCTATCTCCATGCGGATTATGTTGCCGGAGACTATTATTATCTTATATGAGTAATGGGAGACGAGGAAATGTTCCGCATTGATGTGACTGTTAGTATAATAGAGATGTCTGATATAAATGCATAAAGAAGAGACATTTGGGGATGCTCCTAGCACAGGGTCAGCTGGTGGTAGGTTATCATTACTGCATGGATTATATAGGTGGATTCTCTGATCGGTGGGTCATTACATCTGGGGCCCTTAGGACAGCAAGAGCTCGAGGAGTTAAACCTGAGGGTGTTTCTACCCATTGTATTGGGAGAGTTTTGCCATGTGATTAATGCAAGATGTGAGGTCATATACTTGTAAGTGGACAATAATATGTCAAATTTGGATATAAGATGTGAGGCGTAGTGTGTAAGAGTTTCGAAGTGTGATATTGAAGCACACTATTGTGTGTGTAAATTAAGTATGATGAACAAATTTTTGGCTCCAAGTGAGGTCATGAATTTGTTGGAATTCTCGCCTTATGATGAAAGAGATAATAGCGTGATTAATGTTGACAGATTGAGTAAGTGTCCTTCTAGGAAGGCTAGTGATGATCAAGAGCTCAAGTTAAATTGGGGAATTATTTGCCTTTAATAAAAGGTAAATTATAATGGAGTCAAGTACGAATGTGTAATAATAGCCGGAAACTGGAATTGAAATTGGTTTCATAAAAGTTGATAGCTTGGCTTTACTGGTAGAGTGGATTGAGGAGTGTATATATTTGCATATACCACGTATGGTGGAAAGTGTGTGGAAAATGCACAATGTTGATGTTGTTTGGGCTAGGTACTAATGATGTATGGTCGAGTGCTTGTGGTAGCTTTCAATATTCCGAGAGGCTGGTATACCAACCGATGGTGAATTGTAGAAGTAATGGCAATGATGGATTCAGTTTCATGTGACCTGATAATTAAGTTTCATAAATTCCTATAGGATGGGACTTGTATGTGAGAGATATGGCATTTTCGAATGGTCCATCAGGAAATAGTGAAATGAGTTTGGAAATTGATTCGCCAATGTGTGGTGGAAGTTAGTAAAGCTGAGGTTATAGTATTTTAAAGTTGGACATCCATGATAAAAATGTCGATAATGAGGAAATGGTGGTATAAATGAATGAAAAATTATGTTGAATCTATAATATTGTTACAGAATGATGGGTAAAAATGGTTACTTGGTGAAAACCTTAGGCATAAGACCTTTGATACATAAGGCATTGATGGATGTTGAGTTTAGGCTCTGAGAGGGGTAAATTGATAGAGTTTAAATGGCTAAGTGATAAATAGATTAACAGGGAGTGTAAATTATAAATATGATTTTGTAGATGGAAATATTCATGAATGGAATTGTGGGTGAAGACCTTGAAATAACTGACAGGGAGTATGAGCTGTTGTGAGGATTGTTAGCTTCGAGTCCTAAAGAGAATGACGTAGTGGTGATTATCTAAGAAGATATGGAGACACGGGACAAAGCAAAGTAAAGTATGTAAAAAGGAATGTAATGTGAGTTAGGATTATCTGGGCGCTGTAGCATGCAACTGAAACTAAGAGGTATGAGCTTGTGTGAAAGCTAAGGAAGCAACGAAATGGTAAGATTAGTAACATCAATGGAAAAGACCAGTATAATGATGATGTTGGGGTATTGTTGAAACAGTAAGGACATCGAAAAGAGTTAAGTATTAAAGAAAGTATAAGTTGGATAGATGATGTGCCTCTGGCAAGTGTGATTTTTCTGTGATAAAATTGACAAGAATTGAGTCATAAGAGAGCGAATTAAATACATATTTGCTAATTATATTGATTCTTTGAATGTCAATAATATTCACCTTTTAATTGTATTTTTACAGGAAAAATAAGTGAAGAATTATAAAAAAACCTGTTAATGCAATTTTCCACGGTTATAGCACACTATGAGTTCCAAGCATGGCGCGGGTCAGCACCAAACCGGCGCAAAACCGCACCAGATTACGAACTTTGCAGCGAGGACATCAAAGTGGCGCGAGGTAGCAACAAAGTGGCGCTCCTCAGCGCAACAAGACAGAACCTTGGCGCAACCTAGCGCCCACTCATGAAGAAAGTGGCGCTGCTCAGCGCAATATCACAGAAGGTTGACGCAACCTAGCGCCCATTTACGAAAGAAAGTGGCGCTTCTCAGCGCAATAACACAGAAGGTTGGCGCAAGCCAGCGCCAATTTACAAAGGAAATGGCGCAAGCTAGCGCCGTAAGTCAGTGCATTGGCGCTAGCTAGCGCCTAAAAGGAAAAGGAAGTTGGCGCTAGTTAGCGCCCATGAATAGTGAAAATGGCGCCAACTAGCGCCATTTGTAGTGAAGAATGGCGCCACCCAGCGCCAAGATGAGGAGTGCGCAAACGTGCGCCAATTCGGCGCCAACTAGCGCCGGTTTGCGGGAACAGATCTCCGTGTTTTCTGAGGACATTTTTGGAAGGAGAAAATAATATTATAAAAAGGACATTTGCTGAATTAGGTCAGCAGACTTGGCAGATCAAAAAAAAGGAAAAACACAGATACAGGTTAAGAGACAGATCTGGAGATTGGAGGAGAAGGGCATTGGATGTTCTTCGTTCTTCATCTACATCTAGTATTTCTTTATCTTTTGTTTTAATTTTATGTTGAATTTTAGATCATCGATCATGATGTTGATCGGCTAGATCATTTTTATTGTAGTCAGGGTCACGATCCATATGTGAACCCTTGACATGAAGGATTGATTTGTGATTTTTAATTTATATAATTATCTTTATCCTTACTCTGTGCGAATTTTATATTCCCTTTGTTAGAATTGATCAATCTGATAGTTGGGGATATTCTGAGGATCAAAACCCTAGATAGGAATATTGGGGTTTTGATCTCGAAAGGGGGTAAGATAACAATCTGTATGCGTGCTAGGAATAGACGTGTATACGATTGCAGATGCTTAAATTATCACGCCCATTGCTTGATCCCATGAGAAACATTGCAAGGAATTGGGGTTTCTCATGGGATTAAAGGGTTAACCCTGCAAGGAATTGAGGGTTAGCTATTAAATCTTTTAGATGATAATTTATCTGAGTAATTATATAAATGATTATTGTAAATCAATCCGGAGTAAAAAGCGGGAATCATTTGGTGAATGAACCCTGGCTACAATGCTTTTTTCATCTTCTCTACAAATCAATTTTCAATTTTATTGTTTTATTTTTCAATCCAAAAACACAAAAACAAGTCTTTATTTTTAATTTCACTCAATTTGACAATATTTGTCACAAAAACCCTATTTGAATTACTTCCGTTCTTTTAGAAGAAAGTTTAATTGATATTAGATCCCAATCCCTGTGGAGACGAACTTTATTTATCACTTTATTACTTGTGCGATCGGTATACTTGCCGGAGTGCATCAATAGATTCAAGGAATAATCAGTGAATATACATGAGAACGGTTATAGCCTATTATGATAACAGTTAGAGGCTTTTAGGTAACGACCTTGGGTCAGAAAGATAGATAGAGATGAGAATGAGGTGAATTGATACAGACAAATCTATAATATGGTTATATTATTACCTGCAAATCAGCGAAGGTGCAACGGTGAACTAGGGAAAGTTTAAAGGATTGTGAATTAAAAGTCATAGCACCATAATAGACAAGTATTGTGAAGGATTGGGGAACGATAGATACTACAAAAAGGAGGTTCTGCCTGTGATAAAAAGAAAATTGTAAAGATATACGCTTGAGGAGGCTACTAAGGGAGCGGGAGTGTAACAGCCCGTGTTAACCCGGATTTTTAACATACTATCGTATTAAGCCACGATTAATTAAATTGCGAAATAACTTTTTCTTTAATTCAATTATGACGTCATTAATCTTAGCCAACTTGATTACTTAATCAATTTCATAAAATACTGCCTGTATGTAAATTGCAAGACAACTAACTGAATACCTCATATATAATATAATGTGAGTATCTAAAGTCACAGAACTACAACTCATAGCCTGGACCATAAATCCTGATACTTTAATATAACTTTGACTAAGAAGACAATAACAAGTCTATGTGGCATGGACAAACCCCATGCTCACCAAATAAGGCAACAATGCCCAATATCAGTCTCAACATAATCATAACTGAAAACATAAACAACAGTCAAATAACCAGCATCCAACATGTCAGCATAACACAGATAAGTCTAACTCAACTCTGGCCTCCTGCCACCTGAGCCCTCAACATTACCTAGACCTGAACTAAGCGTCCCCAAACGTGGGGTGAGATCTCTAAACAAGAAATCTCAGTAAGATAAGGGGTCCTCAAGGATCTTCCACCCCAAGCTCACTTACATGTGCAATATAAGTTCAAAAGCAATATTTCCAATATTAGTTCCAAAACTATGCAGTGCAACAGATATTCGTGCCATGTGTGTTTATACAATCTACTGGCTAGAGAAATGTAGGAATACGTCTATACCCACATGAATACAAGGAACACCGCTTGCACCTCACCCACAACCTCACCATATCGTATGTACCACATACTCAGGCTTACCGTATAGGTGGACACCACATGCATATCATAAAGGCACATTGCATATAACAGCTCAACAGCATTTCCAAATATCAAAAGCATGTAACACAGCATGCATATAACCATATCCCCATGGAACATGGTGGAACCACAACATGGCTAAACCGAGGACACGAAAGCTTACCTTGCAAGCAATCAATCCAAGCCAAGAGTCCACCCACTCCCAAGTCCAAACACAACAGTATCACAATCTGTTATGGACCAATAATATATCATTAATTATGCATCACAAGCATACAACTTAAAGACTACGTCTTTCCTTTACGTTTTACGTCTTAAGGCTTCCAACAAAGCCATAAGCCCTTAATCATGTGATTCTGACTTAGTTTATTAATTACAGAAGTCCAACTTCCTTAATCTAGGGTCCATAAACCCCCAATAGCCTACTGTTCACACAGCACAGCTACTGTTCTGCGAAATCCCAGAATATCCGGATATTACAAAGTGCATATCCGGATATGCAATATCCGGATATCACACTGACCATATCCGGATATCCAGGTCCCATATCTGGATATGAATATCCGGATACCATACCCGGATATCGATATCCGGATATCTGTTCGACAAATATGCGGATATCTCACGACAGAATGCAGTTTCTGTATTTCGTGAATATCCAGTCCAAAGGTCCAACTTTTAACACTTGTACACGACCAAGGATCCATTTTTAAGCATATACAAGTTCCCTTATGTGTTGGTTACTTGTTAAACCCCTTATCATACCAAGATACCACCTTTAGGCCATAAAATCACAAGGTCAAGTTAAGGTGACTTACCCCAAAGCTAAATCAGCAACACAAAGTGCCTTTGGAGCTCCCAATGCAGCTCCTAAGTCCAGCACACCCAAGGACAACACAAAGGTTGCCTTTGGACCACACAATGGCAAGAACAAAGCCCCCAACACACAACACTCCCAACCAGAACTCAAGGATCCACCCAACAGTGGCTGAGTGTACAGCCAGTATCACTTCACACCCTCACAACCCACCCTACTATGTATTTGCAAGAAGAAGGAGGAAGAATCATGGAGGAAAATGGTCCTAGACTCAAGAAATGGGTAGAGAACCAATGGAACAGTGTTTGGAGTGCTGATCAGCCTCTCCCCCCCACGTATAGTAGTTAGGTTTTTAGGGTTTTGTGCCATAAGTTGGTATATATAGGCATTTAAGCCATATCTCGCAGTATTAGCCGTAATAGCTACGCAAAAGATCTTGATCCCAAACTTTGGAATCTAGACCTACAAATTTTTCTAAGATTTTTCATATTTTTATTTTATTTTTCGGAGCACCTTTCCGGTACGCGCTTTTCCATAGCCAGTATCAGTTCTGGCATCAGATCACATTATTTTGACTTGAAACTTGTTTTACAAGTCCTACATAATATTCTAGTAATTATCATGCACTCGTTACAATTTTCCGGAATACTTTTCCGGTACGTATTTATACCGGGTAGCAGAACCGGTATCTGCACTTTTCTTCCAAAAAGCGACTTTCAGCATTCTTAACCATTAGTTATAAATATTAGAACCTCATAATAATTATTAGGGTCAATTATGGAATCATTTTCTAATTATCATAATTAATTCATTAATTACCTTAATTGGCGGTGCGAGTTCTTACATTCACCCCACCTTTTTAAGGATTTTGTCCTCAAAATCAGAAACATACCTATCTCGAAAGTCGGGATACTGCCGGAGAAGCTCATCCTCTCGCTCCCATGTGCACTCCTCGGGACTACGCCCAGTCCACTGCACCTTGACCATCGGGATAGTCTTGCTTCTACGCTGTTTCTCGCCTCAATCGAGAATCTTGAGTGGTCCGATGTGAGTCTTTAGGTTCTCCCGAACCTCCACATCATCCGGTTGCACCACGTGCGAAGGATCTGCTATGTACCTCCGAAGCTGAGACACGTGAAACACGTCGTGGATGTTGGCTAAGTTCGGAGGTAAGGCAAGTCGATAGGCAACAGGTCCTACTCTACTAAGCATCTGGTAGGGCCCAATAAACCGCGGGCTCAACTTCCTCACTCCGAGTGTCCGCCCAACACCGGTGACAGGTGAAAGTCTCACAAACACGTGCTCACCCTTATTGAACTCCATTGGACGATGCTTGACATCCTAGTAGCTCTTCTGGCGATTCTGCGCCTGTTTCAATTTTTCCCTGATCATCCGAATCTGCTGGGTAGTATCTTGGACAACGTCCAAGCCAAAAAGCTCTTTGTCTCCAACCTCAGACCAGCAAGTAGGAGTCCGACACCTCCTACCATACAGCACCTCGTAGGGTGCCATGCCCAGACTAGCATGAAAATTGTTGTTATACGAAAATTCCACCAGCGGAAGGTACCTATCCCATGCTGAACCCTGCCCCAACGTGCAAGCCCTCAACATGTCCTCCAACGTCTGGATGGTCTGCTTAGTCTGTCCGTCAGTCTGAGGGTGATAGGCGGTACTCAATCTCAGCTGTGTACCAAAAGCCTCCTGCAGTGCCTCCCAGAACCGAGATATGAACTTTAGGTCCCTATCACTGATGATACTCTCGGGCACCCCATGAAGCCTCACAATCTCGCGGACATACAGCTTGGCCAACTGCTCTGTAGTGAAGCTAACCTTCACTGGAAGAAAATGGGCAGACTTGGTCATTCTGTCCACAATGACCCAGATAGAGTCGTAACCAGCCTGAATCTTAGGCAATCCCACCACGAAGTCCATGGAAATAGTCTCCCACTTCTACTGTGGAATCTCAAGAGGTTGAAGTTTACCAGACGGTTTCTGATGCTCAATCTTCACCTTCTGTCATATAAGGCACTTGGACACGTAGACCGCTTTGTCCTTCTTCATGCCCGGCCACCAAAAATTTCTTTTTAAGTCCTGGTACATTTTTGTAGCACCAGGGCGGATAGTAAACTGGCCCTTATGAGCCTCTGACATAACCTCCTCAGTCAATGGCCCTCGAGGGATAACAACCCTCTTCTGAAACAGCAGCAAACCATCCTCGTTCCAAGACACACCGTCCTGGTTCTTCACATAGTCAAGGCACTATCTTTGCACTTGCGCCTCTTTAATCTTTTCCATCAGCTCATTAATCACTTTTGCTATTTCCAACTCAAGCAATGCGCCCCCAAACAAGGAGTTCACTCTCAAGTCTCTGAACTTTTCGATCACCTCATAGTCACTCATCATCAAGCTGGATAAGCTCACGGAATTCCGACTCAAAGCATCGGCTACCACATTGGCCTTGCCAGGATGACACCTCAACTCAAAGTCGTAGTCCTTCAAGAACTCCATCCATCTCCGCTATCTCATGTTCAACTCCTTCTGGTCAAACAGATATTTCAGACTCTTGTGGTCACTGAATACAGCAAACTTCATGCCAAATAGGTAATGTCTCCAAATCTTGAAAGCAAAAACAATAGCTGCCAACTCCAAGTCGTGAGTCGGGTAATTCTCCTCATGAGGTTTCAACTGTCTTGAAGCATAAGCAACCGCTTTTCCTTTCTGCATCAACACACAACCTAGCCCTTTACCAGAGGCATCGCAATATAACTCAAACTGCTCCGCAGGATCGGGAAGGACTAACACAGGAGCAGTAGTCAGTTTCTCCTTCAACTCCTGGAAGCACTCCTCACACTCATGTTGTAACGCCTGGCAACTTGAAAGGATTAACGACTGTCCCCACACACTAACACGAGACTTTTCAGCGTGCTTTGTCCTCACTCGCACACTTCCCGGGAAAACTTCCCAGGAGGTCACCCATCACAGAATTGCTCCAAGTCAAGCACGCTTAACTGTGGAGTTCTTCCGATCCGGGCTACCGAAAAGTAGATGCATCTTGTTAGTATAGGTAGTACCAATTAATTCTTATAAGTCATTCCCAACTGTACTGTCCCATACCAGCACAGTCTCTGGAATCCCTCTCTTTCCGGTGTTATTCGATTCATTCATGTACCCCCGTCGCTGGAAGCCTGCCAGGAGCCACTCCTTGTCCGTGCCCTTGCGCACCGGCGATCACTCCCCGCCCTCGTCAGCGCCCGGGATGTTACACATGTGTCCACACGAATGGAGTATCCTTTCGGGTAAGGCGAGTCATCGGTAGCACCATCTTGGAGAATCCCTCTACGAACCTCCTGTAGTACCCTGCCAAACCTAAGAAGCTTCTCATTTCTATAACCGTCTTGGACCTCTCCCAATCCATCACGGCCTCAATCTTGTTAGGATCAACTGCAACTCCATCAGCAGAAATCACATGACCCAGAAATTTCACCGCCTTGAGCCAAAACTCACATTTTGACGGCTTAGCATAAAGCTTTTTCTCTTTCAACACTTGCAAAACAATCTTCAAGTGCTCAGTATGCTCCTCCTCTGTCTTGGAATAAATCAAGATGTCGTCAATGAAGACGATCAAAAACTGATCCAGCTACGGCTGGAAGATCCTGTTCATATAGTCCATGAACACCGCAGGTGCATTGGTGAGTCCAAACGGAATCACCAAGTACTCATAATGCCCGTACCTCGAGCGAAACGCTGTCTTTGGGACATCCTCCGGCTTAACCTGTATCTGATGGTATCCAGACCGGAGATCAATCTTTGAATACACGCAAGCACCCCTGAGCTGATCCAGCAAATCATCAATGCGTGGAAGGGGATACTTGTTCTTGATTGTCACCTTGTTCAACTGCCTGTAGTCGGTGCACAACCGCATAGTCCCATATTTCTTTTTCACAAAAATAACCGGTGCTCCCCAAGGAGACACACTCGGCCGAATGAAATCTTTCGCTGAAAGCTCCTCAATATGCTTCTTCAGCTCTGCCAACTCCGGTGGCGACATCCGGTATGGAGCCATTGAAATAGGCCCCACACCAGGCAATAAATCAATGGAGAACTCTATCTCTCTCTGCGTTGGAAACTCAGGAATCTCCTCAGGAAACACCTCAAGGAATTCCCTCACCACAGGAATGCCAGTGAGATCCTCCTGCGTCCCACTCACCAAACCTCCCAACAAGACATAGCCAAATGCCCCTACTCTCAAGGCCCTCCTCGCCTGCAGGACTGAAATGAACGGTGAGGAACTGGCTGTGGACCCACCCGGAGACATCATCACTCTCTTGGCACAACAATCAATCAATGCACAGTTTCTGGACAGCCAATCCATGCCCAGAATAATCTCCAAGTTGGCCATCGGCAATCCTATCAGATCTACCGAGAAGTCACGGCCATCCCACTGAAACGCAACATCGCGATGGACAGTGGAGGTCAAACATTTTTCTCCGGTGGCGGTGGTCACCCGCATCGGTGGAGAAAGCACATTACTGGGAAACTCAAGCCCCACAGCAATAGGGGTAGCAACAAATGAGTGCGTTGCCCCGGAATCAAAAAGCACATCAACAGCTGAACCACCAATGGTAACAGTACCTCTGACCAGGTTCGGAGCTCTATCCGACTGCTGACGATCAAAGGTGTACACACGCCCAGTAGTAGGTGGCACTGCTGGTGCCCTAGTAGGAACCATCTGCAATGGCACTGCCTGCACTGCAGCAACTCTCGCCGTCGGGCAATCTCTGGAATAGTGGCCCTCCTTGCCACACTGGAAGCATATCAACTGGCCTGTAGCGCACGACCCAAAATGTGACTTCCTGCATCCCGAGCATCTGGGAGCAGGAGGTCTCGCTGTGTTCCCCTGAGTAGAAGTTTTCTTAAACTGATTTGGCGCTTGCTTAGCCGCCAACTGTTTGCCCTTGCCCTTGTTCCCAAACTTCCTGTCTCTCCAGGAAGCAGAACCACCAGTACCCTGTGGCACCTCGATCTTGGCCTTCTTGGCCTGACTCGCACTGCAGAAGTCCTCAATGTCCCGACACTGCTGTACCAAAGCCCCGAAGTCTCTCGAAGCAGAACCAGCAAGATGTCCAGCAATGTCTTCATTAAGTCCCCTCCGGAACTTAGCAGCTAAAAAGATGAGAGTCGGCCTCGCCATACGGAAATGAGCAAACTTGACAAGCTCATTAAACTTGGCCAGGTACTCGTCCACAGACAGCGAGCCCTGAACCAATCTGTCGAACTCTCCCTGCTTCCTCTCCTGAGCATCATAAGGAAAGTACTGACCCAGGAAGCAGTCCTCAAAGAAAAACCATGTCATCACATGCCCCTGCATCTCGAACACCTGAGAGGTGTTCGTCCACCACTCGTGGGCATCGCCCTCCAGCATGTATGTGGCGAACATCAGCTTCTGCGAGTCTGAATACTGCATCACCCTGAATATCTTGTCCAGGGCCTGAAGCCATCTAGCAGCAGCAATGGGGTCGTAGGACCCATCGAAAAAGGGTGGCTTATGCTTGCGGAAAGCATTCAACCGGCGGTCGATCTCGTCTCGATCCTCAGCAAAGGCAGGAACGGCTTGCATAGCCCCCCGTCAAGTGGCTACCCTCACCCATCTGACTCTGTGTGTCCTCCTGTTGACTAGGTGGAGGTGGAGGCGATGGCGGTGGTGGAGGTGGTGGAGGACACTGGCCAGCAGCAGGACCAGCCTTCATCTCCTCCAACATGACCCTCATCATAGTCATGTTGGCCATCCGATTCTCCTCCAGAACCTCAGTGGTGGCTATCCTGTTCGCCTCTCTGATGGCGTCCAGCATAGCCTGATTTGCCAACCTCGTGGCCTCCTGGTCGGCTAGTCGGGCCGCCTGCATCTCAGCTAATGCAACCAGGATAGGATCCGGTTGATCCTCGCTCGTACTCGGGTTCCTCCTTGGTGGCACCATGACTCTGCACAAGTTACACAAAGAATAAGTTGATCAGGCCCACGCCATGTGGTCACATATACATTATCATAAAACACACCAATCAGAGAGAACACAAAGTAGACACGCAACGAAACATCCTAAGTTATTGCAATACATACAGGCTTTCCCCTAGAAAGTGCTCTGATACCATAAGATGTAACAGCCCGTGTTAACCCGGATTATTAACATACTATCGTATTAAGCCACGCTTAATTAAATTGCGGAATAACTTTTTCTTTAATTCAATTATGACGTCATTAATCTTAGCCAACTTGATTACTTAATCAATCTCATAAAATACTGCCTGTATGTAAATTGCAAGACAACTAACTGAATACCTCATATATAATATAATGTGAGTATCTAAAGTCACAGAACTACAACTCATAGCCTGGACCATAAATCCTGATACTTTAATACAACTTTGACTAAGAATCTATGAAGCACCGACACTTCAAAAACCCTGACGTGTCGTGTCCGACACTTCCCGACACTCTAGGACACTCCGACACTCCCCGACACTCCAACACGCATTATAGAAATTCAAAAAAAAAGGTTCAAATGTTGATTTGTGTTGAGTTTTTAGTTCCAACTATTAGATTCGTTGGATTACGATTATCATTTTATTGAGTTTAATATAAATATTTGGGATATGCTATGTTTCTTTGCAAAATTTATGAATATTATAGGTTTAGATTCATTTTTTTGTTAAATTATTGAATATTAAATATAATATATACTACATAAATTAAAAATATTATTTAATATCAAAACGTGTCCTAACGTGTCGAAATCTAACATTTTTTAGAATTAATGCGTCGGAGTGTCGTGTCGTATCGTGTCACGTGTCCCGTGTCGGTATCGGTGCTACATAGCTAAGAATACAATAACAAGTCTATATGGCATGGACAAACCCCATGCTCACCAAATAAGGCAACAATGCCCAATATCAGTCTCAACATAATCATAACTGAAAACATAAACAGCAGTCAAATAACCAGCATCCGACATATCAGCATAACACAGATAAGTCTAACTCAACTCTGGCCTCCTGCCACCTGAGCCCTCAACATTACCTGAACCTGAAATAAGCGTCCCCAAACGTGGGGTGAGATATATAAACAAGAAATCTCAGTAAGACAAGGGGTCCTCAAGGATCTTCTACCCCAAGCTCACTTACATGTGCAATATAAGTTCAAAAGCAATATTTCCAATATTAGTTCATAAACTATGCAGTGCAACAGATATTCGTGCCATTTGTGTTTATACAATCTACTGGCCAGAGAAATGTAGGAATACGTCTATACCCACATGGGTACAAGGAACACTGCTTGCACTTTACCCATAGCCTCACCATATCGTATGTACCACATACTCAGGCTTACCGTATAGGTGGACACCACATGCATATCATAAAGGCACATTGCATATAACAGCTCAATAGCATTTCCAAATATCAAAAGCATGTAACACAACATGCATATAACCATATCCCCATGGAACATGGTGGAACCACAACATGGCTAAACCGAGGACACGAAAGCTTACCTTGCAAGCAATCAATCCAAGCCAATAGTCCACCCACTCTCAAGTCCAAACACAGCAGTATTACAATCTGTTATGGACCAATAATATATCATTAATTATGCATCACAAGCATACAACTTAAAGACTACGCCTTTCCTTTACGTTTTACGTCTTAAGGCTTCCAACAAAGCCATAAGCCCTTAATCATGTGATTCTGACTTAGTTTATTAATTACAGAAGTCCAACTTCCTTAATCTAGGGTCCACAAACCCCCAATAGCCTACTGTTCACACAGCACATCTACTGTTCTGCGAAATCCCAGAATATCCGGATATTACAAAGTGCATATCTGGATATGCAATATCCGGATATCACACTGACCATATCCGGATATACCATATCCGGATATCCAGGTCCCATATCCGGATGTGAATATCCGATACCATACTCGGATATCGATATCCGGATATCTTTTCGACAAATATTCGGATATCTCACGACAGAATGCAGTTTCTACATTTCGTGAATATTCAGTCCAAAGGTCCAACTTTTAACACTTGTACACGACCAAGGATCCATTTTTAAGCATATACAAGTTCTCTTATGTGTTGGTTACTTGTTAAACCCCTTATCATACCAAGATACCACCTTTAGGCCATAAAATCACAAGGTCAAGTTAAGGTGACTTACCCCAAAGCTAAATCAGCAACACAAAGTGCCTTTGGAGCTCCCAATGCAAATGATCTTGATCCCAAACTTTGGAATCTAGACCTAAACAATTTTCTAATATTTTTCATATTTTCATTTTATTTTTCGGAGCACCTTTCCGGTACGCGCTTTTCCATAGCCAATATCAGTTCTGGCATCAGAGCACATTATTTTGACTTGAAACTTGTTTTACAAGTCCTACATAATATTCTAGTAATTATCATGCACTCGTTATAATTTTCCAGGATACTTTTTCGGTACGCATTTATACCGGGTAGCAGAACCGGTATATGCGCTTTTTCTTCCGAAAAGCGACTTTTAGCATTCTTACCCACTAGTTATAAATATTAGAACCTCATAATAATTATTAGGGTCAATTATGAAATCATTTCCTAATTATCATAATTAATTCATTAATTACCTTAATTAGCGGTGCCAGTTCTTACAGGAAGGATAAGATTCTCCGGCTGTATCCTGAGTTAGCAGACAAGTATGGTTTAATTTTGCGGACAAAATTCTAAAAGGTGGGGTGAATATAACACCTCGAATTTCTAAGTTTAAATATTAAAATATAAAATGAGAATTAAAGAGAAGGATTAGTGAGAATCCTGAGTATAAGGCCAAAATACAAAGAAAGGGCAAAACAGTAATTAGCCAACACGCAACCCTAGGGAGATAAAATTGAGTAGAAAGTCTCAGATGATAAAAATAACCCTGGAAATGGATTCAGAACGAAAAATTGAGTGAATAGTCAATTTTCAGAAAAATCAGTGAATAGTATTTTTACCGGGTAAAAATACTGCGGTACAATTGCACCGTAAAATGTGCCGATTGAGTTTTGAGCTCTAGGCTTCAAATATGAGTTATAAATGGTCTATAGAACTAGGAAATATGATTTCTGATAATATTTGATGGAATTAAGTTAGTTTGGGGAAGCGTGCCAACGACGCGCGCAACAACTTAAAACAGCATTTTCTCCGAACGACCGGAAAACTTCGGATTCATCTGATCAAGTATAATTAAAAGACAATGGTTAATGTTAAAAATTAGAGTTTCTAAATAGGTTTTAAATTTATGGATGTTTAGTGGAACCGGAGGGAAATTCAAATGAGTTTGAAATCGCGTGAGGTGGCGGTGGGACCCACCCCACTTAAACCACTTAAGCCACATCACCCTAGGACAGTATTCATCATCACTTCCCTCCTCCCTCATGAAGCAAACCCGCAACCCTCCTTCCCAAAACCCCATTTCCCCTTCAAATTTCATTTCCTTATAACTCCATCAATACTTAACCAAATCAAGTGATCTTTGTGTTGAAATTTGTTGGAAACAACCTTCCAAACACATTGGTACTAGTTTCAAGCCTTGAATTCAGCTATATTTTGAGAAATTTCCTCCTCAAGGCTGCGGCTCATAGTTGGAGATTTGTGTTCATGGAGCTTCTAAATGCTTCAATGGTGGAGCATGTGTAGGAGGAGCCTTATGCCTAACATTTGGGTAAGTTTCTTCACCATTTTAACAGTAAATCTTTGGATTGGATTTATGAACCCTAAAGAGGGCTTGTTCGATTGGTGATGTTAGGGAGCTCAAATGGAAAATGTGTATTAGATGATAATGTCTTAGAATGATGTGTTAGAGCTAGAAATGCAATGAGAATTATTGGTGAAAAATATGGTTTTGTAACTTAGAAAATTTTGAGGTGTCATGACTTTGAGTTTTGAAAATGTGTTGAGATTGTATTGGTGAGTTGTGGTATGATTATATGATGATATAATAGGATTGTATGATGTCTGGAGTAATTAGAATTGATGGAAATTCCTTGGAGATGGTGATGTTGGACTTTCGGCCATTAGGCAAAAAGAGGGGAATTGGTGTTGTTGACATTGTTTGAACGATGTAATATGTATTAAATGGTAGTTAGATGGGTTGTGTGGTGGTTGGATGGTTGAAAAATCAAAGGAAAAATGTTGATGGTGTTAAGTGGTTAAATGGAACCTAGAGCGAAATATTAGAAAAAACGACGTTTAAAAGATGTAAAATGAAAAATGGCACTGGGTATGGCCTTTTGGCAACCTAAGGATACATAATAAAATGAGAAAGAAAATTTAGAAAAATAAAATGTAAAATTACACTACTTTGGCCGAACCTACAAGGGTGTAGGGGAGGTTTTGACGTTTTTCGTATTCTGATGGAATTGCCGTGTACTGATGATTCGTACATGGTTGTTCTAGGTTGCCGTACGTTGAATTGAACCCCGAACCGTGAGTCGGTGGATTGCCCTTGGTCCTGGACCAAGTGGGATTGAGTAAGTCATTAGAACAATGCTTGTATAATTGTTAACTTGCATGTGTTCATATGAGTTTTGAGTAATTGGGAATGTCCTCTGTGTAGGCATTCTGTTGAGTAAAGAGCTCGGAGAACATACTGTTGTGGAGCTAAGTGAAGAGGCTTATTGAGGTAACCTCTTTGTACTGGGGCTTGTTCCCCTTGTGTGTTCCACCATACCCGTTGAGGGTGATGGTAGGAAGTGTATGTAAGTAATATAGAATAACATGAGCATGCATGTAGTATTTATGAAGGTACATAGGATGTACTGAGTCTTTGGCCAGTACACAGCTTTTTCCTTCGGACGTTTCGGACTTCCACTAGATAGGTCTCAGAGAAGGAGTTCCAGCTGACCTAGGGTCGTGGTGTGTGATCCGGATAGGACCACACTAGGAATGTGTCGGGTGTATGCGGATGGAAGGGGTACCTTGGTTGGATGTTCTAGGAACACGCCTTGGATGAGACACATAGGCTTATATATGCCGATGACGTTGCGTGGTATTGGTAGCCACCAATCCCGCTTCGTCGTATTTTGTATTCCTATATTTCCCCATTTTCTCTAAATCCCTTGCTATATCCCATTTTGAAAAGAGGTTGTTTTATATTATTTATATGCATCGAAGTGAGCCATTGGGAGGAGTATTCTCCAGAACCTCTGGGTTACTGAGATATATTCGTATATCTTACTCCGTCTTGGGGACTTTATTTCAGGAGGTAGCAGTGGCACAGGAGCGGCAGACAAGAAGCCCGTAGGATGAGTCATGGAGGAATGTTTATATTTTGCATATTGATGGCCCTTGGGCCTAGGCTAGACTTAGAGCATGAACATTGTATATGTTGCTAGGATGAGATTTATGTCATATATGTTCATGCTATTTTTGCCTAAGTCTAGATATGTGTAGTTTATGACATTTGGAGGTTTGTAAATTATATTGTAATTTGGATAATTGTAAATGTTGTATTTGGATCTCGTGTAAAGAGAAACATATGTAATATGATGGAAGGGCTTTAGGCCTATTTTAGGATTATAATGATGTGAATGCTTAGAAAATGCATGTAAATGGACTTTGGTGATTGAAACTTATTAAGTAATAATCAAGTGAGTAGTTAATATGAATGGTTTAATAACTATAAACTGAGTTGGGTTGTAAGTACCCCAATGCATTGTTGGTCCTTGTGTGTGCCACCATTGGATATTAGGTACATTTGAGGTCTTAGATTACATTTTCAATTTCGGGATTTTTGTAAAAACAAAGGAAACTCTGGCGAATTTTCTGTAGAACTGGCAGAATTTATCTAAACTTCGAGGGAACATATATCCCTCCACAGAGGTCCGATGGGGACGTGCCATACGCCATTTTGAAGCTTGAGATTTCCTCTAGCTTGTGGTAAAATCTAGTAGAATTCTGTTTTGATCGTCGACCTGTACAAGTCAGTGAACACAGACTTCCCATGTGCTTACTGCACTTGTGGTAGTTCTGGACCGGTTTTGGGAAAATTTATTCCCGATTCTTTTGTGGGTAAAATTAGTTGTATGATATATCAAATTGAATAATTCTGGACCGGTTTCTAGTTTGTTGTATAAAAATTTGAGAGCAATTGATTGAGTGGATTTGCTGCAGTAATTCGTGGATTGAGGGATATTTGGAGTTGTTTTGGGGTTGGCTGGCAGCTTTGCTTGCCCAACTTCAAACGGCGATATCCGGAGCAAACGAGCTCGAAATAACTCGTGTAATAGCTTCCTAGAAAGGTATTTAAGTAAGAAAAAAAGATAGCTAAAGAGGAGGGACTGGTTTTGTGCGGTGTGTTCGCAGAAAATTAATAACTGATCCATGTTCGGACGAGTAGAAAACGTAAAGTTGAGAAATTAGCTAAGTGGGTTTATGGAAACCCCTTAGTGACTTGTATAAGTAAAATAAATTATAAAAATACTCAAAATAAGTATTCCGCAAAAGGGTTTACAGTTACGGTCACAACTTTTAAATATTACGCTTTTTATTGTTTTAAATACTCGCGTAATAACGGAAAAAGTTTACTCGTATTTTTATAAATGAATTGCTGTAATTGTAACTGCTCTTAATATCATAATTAATGTTAACAATACCGGTGTACAACAGGAAATTTTTAATATGGTCCAGGACCATGGTGGTCCTTCCACTGAAAAATTGACACCTGGCTCAAAATTTTATTTTCTCTTTTCTCTCTCCTCTCTCCTCAACTTTCTCTCTCTTTCTCTCACCTTTACCCCACCAAAAGAAATGTGTGCCTCGAGCACATAAATTTCACTCGTGTACAACGAGATGTTTCAATTTGATCCAAAGTTTCTTCTTCCAATCTTGCATTAAAGGAGATAATATTTAGACCTCCCGAACTTGTGATCTCTCAAGAGAGAATAGGGTGGAGAGAGAAGAGAGGAGAGAGGAGAGAGAGAGAGGAAGAAGAAAAAGGGAAGGGGAAACAGGGAATAAATTTCGGCATTAAAGAATGCTAGTTGAAATTGAAGGGTCAAGTCTAAAATATCTATCTTTTTTTAAATAATAAGGTTATCTATTTTATCCAATAAGAGATTGTGATCAATTAACATGACCATGTAATTACTTTTTTACATGAGAGGATTCAAATCCCTTTTGAATATATTATTGAGATTTATTAATCCAATGTAATAGGAGAGAAGCCCTCTCATGTTATAGATACAATCATGTGTGTAGAAATCTCATTAATTTCTTTTTAAAAGCAACATGAAAATCCGATTTATATATAGAAAAATAAAATATTCTCCATTAACATATCATTCAATAAAATTACCATAATAACCTTGAAAAAATAAAAATAAAAATTATATTTGCGGGTCATTTTCGTGTTATATTTTTCCTATATTTATATGTGTGAGACTCATTAATTTCTTTTTAAAAGCAACATGAAAATCCGATTTATATATAGAAAAATAAAATATTCTCCATTAACATAAGAGTATATTTTCCCTATATTTATTTTAGTGCTTTAGGACTTATTTTTACTACTGAATAATTAACATAAGCTAATTACTTAGCTAACTTACTACTTAGTAAAAATTGGAGATGGAACAACATTGTCTTTTGGAAAGATATCTAGATGAAAGATATAGGAAGACTTATGGATGAAACGGCTGTACCAATTCCTTGGGAAGAGATAGGAAAAAATTTATCTGGGTATGTGAATAGCCAGGGCAAGTAGGATATGGAATCTCTTTCTAGATGGCTGCCATCTAATTTTTTGTTGAAAATTCATAGTTTGCTCCCTCCCAATTCCTTAGATGGACCAGATCAGATGTGCTGGAATTTAAGAGATTGAGCTGTGATTTCAGTCAAAGGAATTTATGAGGCTCTCATGCAAGATAATGATTCTGGTGAAGTTAATGCAATTTGGTGGAAAAACATTTGGAGGTGGGACGGGCCTCAACTCATCAAATTGTTCCTCTGGAAAGTTTCCTACAATAAACTTCCTTCAAGAGAAAGATTGTGGAAATTCAATTTGGGTACTTCAACTTGTTCTATTTGTTTGGAGGAACCGGAGAGCATCATTCATCTTTTGAGGGATTGCAAAAAAAATTGTAGCCTTTGGACAGAGTTGGTTCCAACCAATAACTATAACTCTTTTTTCTCTAACAGTTTGTTAAGTTGGTTGCAGGGTAATATGATGAGTTCTGAAAATTTTAAAGGTATCATACCGTGGCATACCATTTTTGCTACTTCTTGTTGGATGGCTTGGATTTGGAGGAATGAAAAGGTTTTTGGTGGAACAAATTTTCATAATCATTACAAGCAATACTTGGTGGAATCTAAAGCTCTTGAATTTCAAGAAGCTTTCCAGCTTGCTAAGAAGAATCATCAACTGCGCATCAAATCTAGCATTCTGGTTAGTTGGAATCCTCCAGAAGATGATTGAGTAAAGTTCAACTCGGACGGTGCTGTAAAAGGGAATCCGGGTTTGGCAGCTTGTGGAGGAGTTTTTCGTAATGCTTCTGGTCAATGGTTAAATGGTTTTTCTTATAGAATTGGAGTTTGTAATGCTTTAACTGCTGAGTTTTGGGGTATTCTCAAGGGATTAGAGTTAGCATGGGAATTTGGATGGAGGAAAATTATTATTGAAAGTGATTTGTTATCTGCTATCACTTTGCTCATCAACTCAGGTGATACAGCTCGCGAGAGTCATTTGATTTCTCAAATACGGGCATGGATTGCAAAGGAATGGATAATTCATTTGAGGCATACATATAGAGAAGGTAACAATATTTCAGACTGGTTGGCAAACTATCCCATAGTTAATTCTGATGGTCCTAACATGTGTAGGTTCAATTCCCCCTGGTATTGAGTTCATATTTAATGCTGATTTAACATCTGTTTGTAGACCTCATATTATTTCTGTTGTTTAGTTTTATTTTGTGTTGTGGGTTTTCGCCCCCCGGCTTACCAAAAAAAAAAAAAGGTTAAGTGGCTTGCACAACTAATGCTTTATAAAGAGAAAACTTACCCGAGGACTCTCGTGTTCTTACAAATTATGAAGATGAACATTTACTTTGTAATTATGGAAAAAAACTAATTTATTGCAATTTAAATAAATAATCATGAATATATAATTAGGGAAAAATGTGTATCATCTTGAAGGATACAAAGTTGTGTCATTTTAAATGAGAAAAATAGATAAATCATAGGAGAGAGAATAGGTGGGAAAAGTTCTAAAGGTGTAGGTCTCATCTTTGTGTGAGAGTGGAAATAAGGTGTGTTATTTAAAAGGACACACCTTTTTTCCGTATAACTATTTTTATACTATTTATGAATTTATCACAGGATGTCACGCTCGAATTGGGCGTGACCACTCATGCCCAAGTTAGGTGTTATCCACGAGGCACTAGTGCCTAATTTATGTGTGACTCATCTGGTGTTGATATGTGACACAAAAATAATAATTTAACCGTAAAATTTTAGAAAACAATAACTTTTGACTCCAGTATCCGAATCAGGTAGTTTTTTTTTATTCTACATAACTTTTTAACATCTACGCAATGTCACCTAATTTGAAATATTTTATCTAGCATAAACACAATTTGAATTTGCAACAATGGTACTATAAGAAAGTTTAAACCTAGAAGTCTCTGAGTTCTTTTCGAACCAACACTAAACACAATCTTTCTTTTTAAAAATCTTGAAATTGTAAAATATAGTACAAAAACCAAACATCTAACTTTGTTTCATATTTGTTTCATACAAACTCCATCACATCCATTGAATAGAGATAAGAGCTCGCATACACAGTGGGAGTGTGTGTGTTCTTTGTCTTTGTTGAGAACAACAATGTAAGTGGAAAAGAGTGGGAGTGGGATGTAATTTTTTAAAAAAGGTTTTTGAAAAAATAATATAATATAATGTGGTCTCATTCCCATGGTCCTCTTTTTAAAATAAAATGAACATGTGATTTTTTTGGTTCGAAAGTTTGAATCATGTAATTTTTTTATTCCATATAATCTTTCGATATCTATGCACTTGGAAATTTTTAGAGAATTATTTGTTAATGTTGGGAAGTAAAAATTTAAATAACATCATTCACAAAGATAAAATATACCAAAAGGGGCATCCACAGGCTTTCATGTGACTCCTAGATTTTTTTGGTATACTTTATGCTCTCAAACATGCATAAGAGGGTTTAAGGCGCTATACATGTTTGTAATAATGCATTCTTCGGTGATTATAATAGTATAATTCATCTGAAACCTGTTATCAAAGCATGTTTAACAGCATAAGAACATACTTTTAATACAATACATAAAAAGTTTTGTATTTTTTAATGCAACTTAAAGAACATTATATTCTCACAAATCTCTTTCACACTTTTATACTGTGCCACTTTTATAGTAGTACCATTGTTACAAATTCGAACTGTATTTGTGAGAGATAAAATATACCAAATAAGGTGTCATTGCGTGATCTCAAAAAGTTATGTGGAATAAAAAAAATTACATGATTTGGATATCCAAATCAAAAGTTATGTCCTTCCGAAATTTTACTGTTAGACAGTTAACTTCTTTTGCCACATGTCAACCTCAGACGGATCACGCCTAAATTAGGCATGAGTGTCTCATGGATCACACCTAACATAGATGTGAATAATCATGCTCAATCCAAATGTGACATCCTATGTAGCAAGTTGCTACCAGCTTTAGAGAAAAGAGAGGAAAATTAGAAGAGAAGAGGGATGAGGAAAAACGGAAAATTAGAAGAGAAGAGGGACGAGGAAAAACAGAGGAGAGAGGAGATTTAGAGAGAGGAGAGATTTGGCAATTTTCTGATATATTCCATCTCAATAACACGTCACCTACATATACCCATATGGGTTTGTTACAACAGAACTTGACTTAAAATAAAAGAGTATAATAGGGGAAAATTAACTAAGCGCTAGTGTATATAGCTAGGGTGTGGTTCTCCTAAGTAAATCGGAACTCAGCCAATTATCTTGCTTCTAGAACAAGAGTGATCTGTTACATTCCTCTGTCCTTCAAACCAACCTCGTCCTCGAGGTTGAGTCACAACAATGCCAGGATCAAAAGGCATATCCTGGATTACGTCTTCAAGGTGATACCACAAATGAGCTTGAGGCATATCAGATGATGCTTTCTAGAATAAGCATGTTCTATTTACAGGTGGCAAAAAGTAAATATGCTTCTAGTGATTGGACATGCCAGATGTAAAATGGGTTGAGAGATCCCAGTCCGAAAGCATTACCATAAAATCATGGTTATGATCAGCAATTCCGTCAGTACAGCTGTAAACTGTATGATTAAGAGTCTCCCAAGCTGCCTCAACTTGATGAGCTGCTTCACCATGTTTTTGATGGAAATAACTCTTGAGCCATTTCAAAACTTGAACTTTCTCATCATAGAAAGCCATTTTAGACATTAGTTCATAAACAAAATGAATGTGCTCTATTCCTTCCATACACATAATAACACTTATCATAGTGGAGCTTGCACTGACAAGAGCATCAACAGGCTTTGATGAAATTGCATCCAAAGCACCGTACATTTTAATATTACCACCACAATTATGTATCATGCACCAGATATAAGGAGTACCATAAAACTGAAAGGAAGTTTTCCATATTGGTTTTACAACAACCAATAGATCAACAACAATCACCTTTCCATATGGAACATAATGTAAAAGTTCTTTCATTTGAGGTGGCTTCCAAACTGATGAATCAGAATAGAAAAGCCAGCCCTTTGCAGATGGTGCCAATAACATATATGTCATCATGATAGAAGTGACAAGTTGTTGAGTGTCTGTGGATTGTTCCCCAACATCTTTATTTGCTTCATCTCTCCCTTGAACTTGCTTCTTCTTTTCTGAATTCCTTAGGCTTTGTTTGGGAGTTTGGAGGGGAAGGGAAGGAAGGGGATCCAAGGGGGAGGGAGGGGAAGGGAAGGAAGGAAATTGGAGGGTATTCCCTCCTCTTGTTTGGGAGTTAAAAAAATGGTTAAGGGAGGAAAATGGAGGATCAATGAGATATTTTTATCACTTTACCCTTTTTAAAAAATTAATATAATTATTATATTTTAATGATTCTTATTTATGTAGTTTTCATATTTTAATGCTAAGGGTAGATAAGTAATTTTTAATATTTCCCCTTAAACCCCCCAATTGGGGGAACTTTAATTTTAAGAAGAAGGAGGATTTTGGAGGGTTTATCAAAATTCCCCAATTCCCTTCCCCCATTTTTTTAAACTCTCAAACAAGGGAAGGGCTTACTAAACCCCTCCCCTCCCATTCCTTCCCCTCCAAAAACCAACTCCCAAACAAAGCCTTAGTAATTGTTGTGTATGCCCATTTTCTATTGCCACATGCACCACTAGTCTAGCCTCGAGTTGAGACTGTATAAAATTTCCTTTGCTCTCAAGATGGGGTTCAGTGAAACAATTCCACAACCACAATAGATAAAGAAGCCATGCAAGAGCTGTTACCCAGCCAGAAGATGAGGCTCCGTTCATGGTAAACTTGGAAATCCTAAAATTGGGCTCATATAAAAAATTAATGTAGTGCCTTCTATGAGTTGTATGGTATCGGAGGACACATTTGCTAGAAAAGTCGACCAAAGGACAACCAGCTTGAACCAACAATTGAATCAAATCCATATAGAGCACGGTCATAAATTCATGAGAAAGACTATTCAGGCCTTCAGGTGAGTATCCCACATCTCTACATATAGTGGCTGCCATCAGCTCATCACTAATCTGGTCAAGGAAATGTTCAAACTGATTTGGGGTCGTCCATACACATAACGGTTCGCTATTGTCTGCCCGTGAGTAGTTAATCATATCCACAAGAGTCCGTTGGCCATGAATCATTGTAGGTACAAACAAGAGAACATGTGCAGGAAAGAGTGTCATAAGACTAATCTTGCAGTGAACTGGAATAAGAAGATAACCCAAGCAAGAAATGGGGATTGTAAGATTGAGTTTTTCAATCGGTGAAACCTGGATACCCGTAAGCAAGACAGATAGGCATGTAATGTAGTCAAATCCAACAGTGACATTGCAGCATGTCAATTTGTACCCAATGAATTGCTGAGAGAAGGACTCCTTGTCATGCAGTGATGCTGCAACAAAATTATCATATTTCAAAGAGTAAGTGACATGAGGCTTGCGCACCATGAGGTATGGTTGACATCTCCGCTTAGTCATTTCGTCAAACATCTGGGTTTTACTCTCAACAACTCTAAATCCTCCAATTGCACTAACATCTTCAACCCCTGGGTTCATTGGACCTTTGCTTCTATTGGCATAACATGGAGAAAACAGACTTGAATCTGAGGAATGCATGAAAAAATTTCTACCACTAGGTAAAGGTTTGCTGGGCACGTCGATCATCCTCACATTAATGTAGACAAACCAGTCAACAATGTAAACTAAATGATGCACTTGCAACCGCGCATGACAGATCTCTTCTGGTAAAATGGAATAAGGATTGTGCATATCCGAATGCGTCATCATAGATGCGCCCTGACGAACACAAAAATTGAAAACCAGCGAAAACAAATAAAAGCAGCTAGTAGAGTCTGGCGGCTCCGACAAAGGCGGTTTGGAAAGCCATAGCAGAAATCGTTTCGCCGCAACAATGTCACCAGTATTGCAATGCTCGTTGGGCAAGATGAAGCCCAAACACAAGACGAAACTTGGACCCATGTCGTGCAAAGGCCCACAACCCTATCCTCCTCAGGATCTGAACAATCGGTGGTTCTAAAAAGGTTTAGCGGTCCTACTCGAGGAGATTCGTCAATGACCGTGTCCAATTCGTTCGGAAATTCACCAATCAATTTTATGGCACTGGACTGTCTTCTCCCAGTAAAGGGAAATAAGGGTAGATGATGCAAAGGTAGATCATGTGGAGAGGGATTAATTGTCAGATCCCTGTGAAAGTGGATTTCACGTTTCACTAATTGGTGACGCCTCACTAGAAACCCACGAAATATCCTTTGAATCCTAGTAGCCGCTATATCTTCTAGATCAGCTCGCATCTCATCGAACCCGTGTGAAATCAGCTCGCATCTCGGCCCTAGCCTTGTCAAAGTCTGCACACGATTTTATAAGGGATCGATCTAATGCATGAAGTGTTACAGTGATAGCATCCCAACATGATGTAATCGTAGGTAAAATTGAAGGCTGAGATTGGGGATCAGAGATTTGTTGTGGAAGAGAATGAATGTTACTTCTAGCTATGGAGGAAGAGTAGCTCGATGAAAGCACCATTCTAGCAAGTTGCTACCAGTTTTAGAGAAAAGAGAGGAAAATTAGAAGAGAAGAGGGACGAGGAAAAACAAAGGAGAGAGGAAAGATTTGACAATTTTCTGATATATTCCATCTCAATAACACGTCACCTACATATACCCACATGGGTTTGTTACAACAGAACTTGACTTAAAATAAAAGAGTATAATAGGAGAAAATTAACTAAGCGCTAGTGTATGTAGCTAGGGTGTCGTTCTCCTAAGTAAATCGGAACTCAGCCAATTATCTTGCTTCTTGAATAAGAGTGATCTGTTACATATGATAGATCTGTCAATCATACGGAAACAATCATATATTTATAATTATTTATTTAAATTTCAGTAAATTAATTCTTCATGTAATTATTGATAAAATTTGATTTCATCACCAGCGCGTGCACCAACCCACGACATGGCCGCGATTGTTTCTTGTTCACCAAAGCATCCCTCAGCCAAGAAATGTTTTACGTCTGAACTCTGAACCTCATCCCATTCCATTGTATATATATCACACCGTTCACCGCCAAAAGGTGTTGTTACCTTAATTTCCCTCTCTTCATTTCTTTGTTCGTTTTCTTCGTTACCGCTACTCTTACCGTTTCCGTTCCGAACCCTAACCTTCCATGGCCTCCGAGAATCTCTCTGCCGACGACGCCACCAACGGCTTCACTCGGCCGGAGATGTACACGGAGAACCTCTCCGGTACCGTCGACGCCTACGACCGTCACGTGTTCCTCTGCTACAAGAGCCACGAGTCCTGGCCACCGCGCGTGGAGGCCTCCGACGCGGATCCTCTTCCCAAGCTCGTTGCAGCGACTTGGAAAGCTCGCAAGAACGATATCGCGGTCAAGGTTTGTTCGCTCGCTTGGTTCATCTGCTCTCGATTTCGGTGATTGAATAGAAGAGTTTCCTCTGCTTGGTTGCGGTTTTGCTACGATCTGAGGTTCATGTGTGAAGTTGTTATCCGTTGACTTTACGTGCTTTGATTCGATTTGGTTTGTTTTGACTTGGCAGACGAAAATTACGGTGTGTGAGGCGCGTGAGGAGGCTGGCTTCTCCGACGGTGACGTGTTGATTTTCCCCGAGATGATCAAATACAGGTAAAGTGTAACTCCAACAACATCGAAATTTGTTTGGATGTGCTTTTTGTCTTATTCGTGGTTGTCATGAGTGATTACTAGGGTTCTGTTATTATTTAATGAACTGAAGATACACTTCGATTTTTATATGGTAATAGAGTGTAATTCCGGATATTAGGTAATATAGTTGAATATAGCTCAATTCTAGCTGAAATTTAAGCTTATATGAGTCCGGTTATCCAGCTTTTGATTATTATACTTGCTAGAAAGATTTTCCGAGGTGTATATTAAAAACCTTGGTTAATTTTTTGTGGAAACTGTATGAATTTTATTTTTGTTTATGATAAAGTACAAATGCAGGGGTGGAGATAGGTCAACGGTTTGGGGGTGGAAATGGTTCAAAACATTTAATGTTGTTATAATTATTGCACTGTACTGTACCTTTAACTAAAAGTGTGGAATTTTTTTATTTTTTGACTTGGGGGCGCGCAAGCCTATTGAAGTTCTACCCATGTACAAATGATTTCCATTGCTAGCATAACAGAGTGCTAAGATTGTTGTAGTTTGCGACTTCATGGATTTATAAGGTTCTATTTGTGCTGGGAAGTTTTTTCTTTCTTCTTTTAGTGATGCGATTTCTGTGTGTATAGGTGGAGTTTTAAACTTGCTTGAACTGGTGTTTAATTTATGTTTCTCTATTAAATGTTCTTCTTTCGGATTTTGCCTGTTGAAAATTTTCTGTTGTCACTGAGGTTCTTCTCATTTCTTCTTTAATTGAAAGGGGTTTGGAGGAATCAAATGTTGATAGCTTTTTTGAAGATGTTTTGGTGAATGGTAAACCATGGGCTGCTGGAGTGCCGGAGGTGTTCACCGGTTCGCATGTTTTTGTATGTGCTCATGGAAGTCGTGATGTGAGATGTGGTGTTTGTGGACCGGTTCTCATCGAGAAACTTAATGAGGAAATTGAGCTCCGAGGCTTGAAGGATCAGATCTCGGTTACTGCTTGTTCTCATGTTGGTGGGCATAAGTATGCTGGGAATTTAATCATATACAGCCCAGGTCCAGATGGAAAAATTATGGGTCACTGGTAAGCTCTCCGACTTGCACAGTCGCATACTCTAATTTTGAAGGAATTCAGTGCTGCTAGTCTAATTTATTGCACTTGATAATTAATTACAGGTATGGCTATGTTACTCCTAATGATGTTCCTGAATTGTTGGACCAACATATTGCAAAGGGAGAGGTCATCCAACGAATTTGGAGGTTGGTATTTTTGTGATAATGCTTTTTGTATCTTTTTTTGTTAATTTGAAGGATATATTGTTTGTAAAGTGCAGAAGAAAACATTTATAATATGATTTTTTTAGGTTCCAAAAGTATTCTTCTGTTGAGTACTGAACTATGGTGTTCATTTATCAAAAGATCTCCATACATTGCTTTCATCTTTGGATAATTATGAAATTTTTGACTTGGTATCCTTATTCTTTTCTCCTCTCTTATGTCCATTACTCTGTTATAACTATGTTACATTGTAGAATGACTTGAGCTCTCTGGGTGGAAATTTTACTTTTTACAGCGAAAGGGAAGATGGGCATGTCCCTAGTTTGATTGTGACCATTTTTAGATTTGGAATCTTTGTAATCCATTATATCATGGATTTTCTTGTTTGTAAAATGGAACAATGATAATTTCACTATGCATCTTATACATACCTGCATGGTTGTCAAACTCTCGAGTAAACTCGCAAACTCTACCGAGTTGACGCTTCTGGTCACCCTCACCGTTTCTATAATTTTATATCTTTCATGTGGGTTCAAACTCTAGTTTAACCAAGAAAATGGAGAAAAACCGACCCGAAACCCAATTAATTTGGGATAAAGGTGATGTTGATGTTGATGTTGATGTTGATGAATCTTTACTAAATAAGAGAGAAATTTCATTTTATTTATCCCAACCCTATAAAATGACATTTTAACCATAGTAGTCAATGGCGCCGGAACGCCATTGCGGCCGCAAATAGCGGCCATTTGCAGACCCTAACCCACTCCTACCCACTCCTTCACTCCCTCTTCATGTCGCAAGATGCTGCCCCTTTTCTCTCTATCATCAATATGTGAGAAACATGTGGGTGAGAGAGAGTGAGAAGAGAAGATGCAGAATGTATGTATCCTTCTGGAGAAAGAGAGAGGAACGTCGTCGAGTCCTCTGCTAGTGAACCTGGTTATTGGAGAGAGTGAAAGAGAGAAATGTTGAACCTCTGGTTCATAGTAGTTAATTGCGCCGTATGGGCGTTGCGGTACCTCGCCGCAGAAACTGCACCGCACCCCACCGGAATGCAATAGCGGTCATTGTTATCGCATTTGCGGCCAAATCACGGCCATATTGCTAGACAAGGAGATCATGAACGTTGGATTAGGTTCATGGTAGACATGGAGACAGAGACAGGGAATGGCCTCTGTCACTTCTGCTATCTCTGCCTCTAAAAAATGTTTCTTTTTGTCATTATTTATTTCGCTATTCTCGAAACCGCAATCCGCTATAACGCTATAGCATTTTTCAGGGTTGGCTGCCACATGCTGCAATCCGCATTTGATAACTTTGCTCTGGTTATTGGAGAGAGAAAAGAGGAAGAGAGAAACGTCTTTTCCACTTTCCCACTTTCGAATAAATGTATCCACATGTTTCAGATTTTCATCCTTTTTACTTCTTTTTTTCTATTATTTAAATTGGCTGTTTTTTACTTTATTTTTTTTTTCTATTGTTTTAAATTTGCAGTTTAAAACTTTTTTCTATTATTCAAATTTAGAGTCTAAAACTTTTAGTATAATTAATAAAACCTGACAGTTAATTTTTTTTTATGATTTAAAAAGTTATTATTTTTTTAATAGTTAATTAAATTGTTAAATATTATTTAAATTGTTACTTACATTTTATTGAAATTTTGTTAAATAAAAAGTTATTATGTTAAAATTTTATTTTAAATTTTAAATTGTTAAATTGTTACTGAAATTTTATTTAGATTGTTTTTAAAATTTTAAATTGTTAAATAGTTAATTCAATGATAGTTTTGATGGGAAGACTTGAAATTAATCATAGTTGAAATTAAAGGACCTGTAAATTATTTGAAACAATAAAATATTATTTCATTTTCGAAAAGAAATGACTACATATGCATGCATATATATAAGGGTAAATGGAAAATATTTAATTTAAACCATATAAGGTAATACACATTTATAATTAGAGCAATTCTTTATTATTAATGATTGTTTTTATTTTTTAGCATATATATGTGTGGTATATCTAGGTACTATTAATCTATTCCGCTATCGCAACCCGCTATAGCGCTATAGTGTTTTTCAAGATTGACTGCAACAGGCCGCAATCCGCTTTTAACTACTATGATTTTAACCCATGCTTAACTCTCATGTTTGACTATTTCCTTAATTCTTTTACTATATATTATTGATAGCATGTGGGAAAATGAGGTGAATTATATTTTCCATTTGTTCCAACAAAGGATACTGGTTGGATTTTGTAAATATGACTTTTATTCCATATAAGATATTTATTTTGAGCTAGAGTTGTATGTAATTCCTTCCGATTACAATGTATACATTCTGATTAGGTATTGAATGGAGTGCAGAGAAAGTTTTATTTATTCCCATGTTAGTTTGTGTTGCACTGATGTAACCAATAGGGATCTTCTTTCTTTTTTCTAACTGAAAATATGATAAGCAAGTTACTCGAAGATAAAGTTGGTGCTAATCTTTGAAAAATGTTGGAGAAATTATGTGTGTTTATTTGACAAGCTTGATGTATGTTACTACTTACTACTACTCACTTCTTTATCAGCCATGTTCCTAGTTAAGTAGGCATCTACTTGAGTATATATATTAATTTATGAGAGCCACAGTCGAATTTCTTCATACGTGGGCAGCAGTCATTGACTAGTATCTGCTGCTGAGTTACATTTCAGCCACATTAATAAGCCTATAGCTGCTAAATCAGAATTAATGCAGTCTTCCTTCAATCATTTGTCATGATCTTAATTTTCATCCATCTGTCTGAATGTGGCCTTATGGTTTGTTTCCATTGTTATGGTTCTGTTTAATGGGATTCATTTTGTTTCCTTTGTTATCCACCCTGCTTTTACCATGTAAAATAACCAAGGGATAAAATATTTGGTTTTATCATTAAGTAGTATATTGTCTTGGTTACTGTTTAGCCGCTTCATGTAATTTATTGCATCTTAGGCAGTTTCCTTGTAATGGAGGGATGTAAGTTAAACTCTATGAAATCGTTGCAGGGGGCAGATGGGGCCATACGTTGTGGAAGTTAATGAAGCTAATAACCAGAAACTTGCTAATGGGGAGGATACCAGCGAGGGCAAGAAGCATCACATTGAAAGTGACAATCTGAGCATCAAAGAAAATGTGGCTGGTTGTTGCCAGGGTGTTAATGGGGTTTCTTGTTGCAGAACTGCAAGTCTTGAGCAAAACAATGGGATTGAAGAAACAACTCAAGCACATAAAAAGCAGGGGAACAAAATCAGTTGGAGTTGGCCTGTATTGGAGGAGCGTGATATTCTCACTGCTGTTGGTGTTCTTGGAGCGGTGGCAGCTGTCGCTGTGGCTTACAAACTTTATAGAAGGTCAGGTTGATTAACCCCCTTCAGTATTAGGTTGCTTGGGAGTTTGTAACCCTGAATTTTTTATTTTTCTTTTTTCTTTTTTCTTTTTTCTTTTTTGATGAGGTACAATAAGATAAAGAAATAACTACGAAAACCATTTCTACTAAGTCATAGGCAGACGCTTCCATGTGTTGGTTGGAAGTATAGTAGAAGTCTAGCAACAGATATAGTGATGCAAACTTTATTGTTCTTTTTAAATTCAACACAATTATGTTGGTTAGCGCTGTTGGCTGTTCCAGTATGCCGTGTTTCTTTCCTTACGTTACCTATATTCTATTAATTCAAAGTTCGCTGTGATGGAAGTTTCAGCTGGTTGTTTCTGTTCTTATACTTACAATGCTGTTTTACACACACTGAATGCAACAATTTGTTGAGACCAGCATAAAGTTTGCTAGTTTGTTTAGATTTTATTAGTAATTCTACGCATCATTTAGGTCATCTGGCACGCAGTCTAGGTGGCTGATGTGGGGTCGGTGGGGATAAGATGCCCTGGGATCTGGGTGATGTACAGGTAAAAGATATCTGATTATCTTCACTCCATTTTTTGTCCCATTTTTATACATCCATTCTTTGTTATACTGCTTTTACACTTTATAGCAGACTTAGCAGTTACTTCTGTTCAATAATTTACTAATTTGTATTAATTTTTGAAATATTTTTGGTAACTAAATCTTTAATCAGGGATACACAAAACAGTAAATGCCACGAAGATAAAAATAGATTACTGGTTATTATGTGTAGGTGTAGTACTAAAGTGTATTATAAGTAAGATATGAACTCAATATCTATAGGCGTATTATTCTATGGCTATGTCAACTTTATAAAAAGAAATAAATAAAAGGAAAAAAAGTCAAAATTTCCTGATTTTTAAGCACTCGTTTAAAACGAATTACTTCTTTTGAAATCAAATTCTGCCTCAACTCTTGAGCTGTAACTAATTTATTTTTTTTAAATCGGACCTCCATTCTAAGCGGTTTTCGGATTTAGAGCTATGATATCAATTTGATAGTTACCAGAAAGAGGATAGTTGATATTGCTGGAAATGAGATAAAAAGTTGCAGAAATTTGCTTACAACAGTGAAATGAAGAACAAGATTACAGTGAAAGGAAATTAACATAGGAGGATAAAGAAAATAATAAGTCAAGTATGTAATCTCATGAGATTTGAGACATGTATGTTGTATAATATTCAAGTATGCATGTAAGAGATGACAGATGAGATTACTTGAGACCCAAGTATGTAATTGAGAGCCTATGCAATTAGAATGCTCGATGACTTGACAAGATTTTGAGTATGTATGTTAAGATGTTGAAATGTTAAAGATGAAAGTGTATAACTTGTGAAGTGTGAGAGATTAATGCATGTATTAAAAAGGTCCATATTGGAATGGCTAAGAATTGCCTTGTATATCATGATTGGTCAATTAGGTGACGTATGAGAACCATTGAGGGGTTAAAAATCCCATAGAATGGAAAAATAGGGCAATTTTGCTCACTACAGAGAGGGAGTAATCAGATATGTAATCGATTATTGCCCTGGCAAAAACTAAACTTAAGATACTGTCTTGAAAGTAATTGATCACTTCCTATGACAATGGAGTAATCTGTTACTTTTCATGCTCTAATCGATTACTCGTGCTCCTTTAGGCTTAAATCCACTTTTAATGAGTTGTTGTGCCTAATTCAATATAAATGAACCTTAGGGAAGTTGAATTAACTTGTCCTACAATGATATGAGGTCTCAAGGTGATTAATCTTGTTTATAACTTGGTAAAGGCTTATGTCACCTAAATGTGAAATGTTTAAAGAAAATGATAGCTTATAATGAGTTTAACACCATATTAGCTTATAGGGGATACATGGTGATGATATTAAGTCAATGAAAAATGTTTTCGTGAAATAAATAGGTTATGATTAAAGTTTTTGAATTGAATGAGTTCATAATCAATTTAGGAGTAGAGAAATAAAAGAAAAAATTTATTCGTAATTTTAATTCAATTACTTTGATTATAATTGCGATTAATATCATATGCAATGCTAACACATTGGTCTAGACCGAGGTGTTACACCCATGCACATTTTACTCATTATATGTGTAAATAGTTTATCAAAGTTAATAAATCTTAAATTAAATATGTATTTATTTTCTCATATAGTGTTAATCGTCCTCCTACACTTTTTAAAACCAACTACTATTTCTCATATAGTGCACCGGCAACCATGCTTGATATCGACTATCTTTTTTTGACAATAGTTGTTTGCTATGTTTTTCCAAATTTTATCAAAAGGTAATGTTGTTTGAATTAGTTTAAGAGATATAAAAATGTGAAATATATTGAAAAGATATATAAGAAGTAAAGTTCAGTAGAAAGTAGTTTTAAACATAATAAAGTTTATTTTGTTTTATTTTCTAGTTGATCTCAAATATATTTGACGTCTATCTAAATATCATCATATAATAATTAAATAAATAAAAATAATTGAATCAAGATTTAAGAATTGAATAAAAAATAAATTCAAATATGATAAAGTTGGTTTTATTTTCTAGCAAACTCAAATAAATTTAATGTCTGTCTAAATATCAATATAGAGTAAATAAATAAGAATTGAAGAATAAAATTATAATTTGAAATTTGGATACAAATAAATTTAAACATTATAAAATTTATTTTATTTTCTAATCAATCTCAAATATATTTTATATCTACCTATATATCAATATCAATCTATAATGATAAAATTGATTTTAATTTATTTTATAGAGAATCCAACTGATTTGAGTTTTTTTTAATCAACTATATAATTTTTATTTAAATTTAAATTCTAAGTTACATATAATTTTAGCCCCTCATAAAATTTCTGGCTCTATCATTATTATCTAAATACAATTTTTTTTCCTCCTCATTTTGCTTGATATCCACGTTAACATTAATTAGATTCACGCAGTATGCTTATCTTCCACGTAATTAGATATTGACAACTTTTGACAAAGATGTAATAGGAGCATAAAAGAAAGAAAGCTTTAAAGGACCAATTCATAAAATTTCAAAATAAGGATTCAAAAGAATCAAAACCAAGAATCATTATATTTAGAGAAAAAAAATTACATTGTGTAAGGCCGTCTACAAGCTCGTAAATTAATGTGAGTTTGTGTTTTCTAAAGTTACTTTAGATAACTTTATCTAATTTCATCGAAATGACGTCGTTTTAAGATGAAAATCATGGTGTTTTTGTAATTTTAATTTATTTCAGGATTATAATAGTCTTTATCACTCTAAATTTTAAAGTTTTCAACCTCAAAATGACCTTGTTTCGATGAACATTAGACAAAGTTATCTAAAGTAACATTAGAAATTTTTTTCTCTATTACTATATAGAAAACAGAAATATTATTTCTTTGTTTACCGTAAAATAAAAAAAGAAAACAGAAATATTTAGTTTCTTTTTTATTTATTTATAATTTTCTGTAATGCAACTTCAAATGTCTTATTGTATTCTCGTCTGTCTTAATATGACTATCATATTTTGAGAATTTAAATCTCATTTTATAGTTCTTGTGGATGAATATGTTTCTCCCAAAAAGCTTTTACATATTCTATTGGAGAAACAATATAATGGATTCCTTCATACTTTCTAAAAGTCTCTCTTTCTAATGTTTAGGGCCTCATGTGAAATTTCATTATGTGTGGATTTAGATCCTGTTCTGTTCTTAAATAAATAGGTTATGATCTTGTTAGAGAGAGAAAGACACACTTATTAGCATACGGTAGCCGACCAAGATTGTTTATGGGGCCCACTAGTTATATTAAAAAACTGTTATCATCGAATTATAATACCCCTAACTCAAATAATTTAATTAATTACTTCAAATTAAGTAATTAAGCATGTATTAGTGAGTAAAATAAAGTATAGGGCCTAATTAAGTAAATTGGGGTCACTTTTGAGGTAAAAAGTGCACTCAGTGAAATTTACGAGGTATAAATGGGTGCAGGCAAAAGTACCCAAAATATAAAATAAAAGTGAAAAATATCTCTAGAAAAATATTTCAGACCTTTGGGTAAGAGGAAGAAGGAAGAAGAGAATGAGAAGAAGGAAGAAGGGGGAAAAACCCTAGATTCATCATTTCTCAACCTTTTCCATTGATTCAAAAGCCTAAACCACTTAGATTCTTCCCCTTATCCTTAATCCTAGCTTTGTTCTTAGAGGGAAGCATTGTGGAGTGAGATTTCTCCTTCCCAAAATTCGCCCCATTTGAGAAGTTGAGGAGTTTAATGACATTTTCTACCATGGGAGCTTAGGGTAACACCATCCCTTGGTTGTACACCCAATTTTGATAAGATTCTTCTCCTTGAACTCTATTTTCATGGAGATTGCATGTTGAGGAAGATGATGAATAGTGTTTTTAGGGTTTTATGATAATGTGAGTAGATTGGCTATGTTCTAGGAGGATCGAGACTTAGTGTATGTTATGGAAAATGCTAGAAATGATAAATAAACGGTAAAAACGAGTTTAGATTGTCATTTTGGTATAGTTTGTTATTTGAGTAAACTATGCTTGAAATTAAGGATATTCTGGAATGGTAAGCCATTATTTGATGATAGAATTAATTGTGTTCCTTGTATTAATAGGATTGAGGCAAAAGAACCAAGTGGAGTGACCAACCTTTGGCCCTTGTGGTTGTGTGCAATTGAGGAGAGTTCAAGAGCAAGGTAAACCTTTGGACCTTGGGGTTGATCCCATTGAGTGTTCCACCATACTCCGTTGAGGAGAAATCGTTTGTGAGATGTGATATGTAATTATGATAGTAATTGTATGCTCATGCATTGATTCATGCATTGATACATGTTATGATTGATTAATGATTATTGGTTGATGTTGATTGTTCAAGAGTAATTGAGGAATGGTTATAGAGGTAGAAATTAATGAATGAGGTAATGGTTGAGGATTGTGATTGAGGTTATGAGTGATAGTATTATGATGAGGATGATTGGTAGGAACTTCCCTTGAAAACAGCCCTATATGGATCTCCATGTGGTTAGAGCTTAAGAGAAACAGTCATATGTGGATCTCTCTTGGAGGTTCCTAAATTGAGAAAAGGACTTCTCTTAGAAACAGCCCTATGTGGATCTCCATGTGGTAAAAGCCTAAGAGAAACAACCCTTTGAGGATCTCTCTTGGAAGTCCATATAATGGTTATTGATAAAAATGTGTTGAACTGTTACGATTATGTGTACATCGAAAGTGAACCTTAAGGTGGAGTGATCTCCAAGGACCCCTGGTTTACTGTGATATATTCGTATATCTCACCCCGTGTTGTGGGGCATCATTTCAGGTACTGATAGAGGTGAGGTTGATCGAGGCAAGAAGCATGAGTAGATTATACTTGATAGCTGGACATTTTGAGTTGCATGCCATTTAGAATTGCTATATGTATATTTTGACGCTACCTGATGTATCTTGGAGGACTTAGTGCATGATCATTGTAGTAGTAATTGGTATCTGGTGCATGGTTACTTGCTTTGATCATATTCCTTTTGTAGCTAAGTCCTTTGGCATGTATATGAAATTTGTAAGAACAATGATGTAATTGAGACCTGATGATGTTGTAATGCTGTAATTAATGAAGAAATATGTATGATGAAATGGTATGCATGCCTTTCTTAGTGCATGAGTGTCTTGAAAGACTAGAATTCATGTAGTGAAAGGGATTATATGATGTCAAATAGGTGAAGGAAGACCTTTAGGTTGAAAATCCAAGTAAAAGTAAAAACATTCTGTCTTGTTGTCCATTCTTCATATCCTATATGATAGATTTGGACCCTAGTGTCTTTATGGAAGTTGTAGATCTTTTTCTTATCTTTCCATAGAGACCAAAATTGTGTAATTTGAGTGAGTATAACTCAAGTTATGGATGAAATACCAAAGAAGGTCAAATTGCCCTGTTTTGGTGCATGCTCCAGACTGCTCACGCTATGAGCGTGAGATTCACGCTATGAGCGTCAACCTCTCTGACTGCTCACGCTATGAGCGTGGGGGTCCTGGGGATTTTAGCATTCAATTTCTTAGAAATCTCATAACTTGGGCTACGATGCTCCGATTTGAGCGCAGTTTGAACCCACGCGTAACTAAAGAAAAATCCTATAATATATTAGACAAATGGAGACCATAATAAATGAAATGAGTGTATGGTATTAAGCTTATATTATTTTATTCCGCAATGTAATATGGTTATGGTCACACGATTGGGTAATTTAAATTCGGCTTGATTTTAAAAGAAAAATTTAACCGGATTTTAATTGAACCAATGTGATTGTAACTGCGCTTAATATCATAAGTCGATGTTAACAAACCAGTTCTAGAACCGGGGTGTTACACGAACAATGATAGCTCAGTTGGCGTCACTAACTGAGCATGTGAGATGAAGAATATATGTTCGATCTTTTCCAATATTATTTTTTGGGATGGGTTTAAAACTTTAATTCCGGAACCCGTCCCGAATTAAATTAGTCACGAAGCGATAAACTGATTAGAATACTAAAAAAAAAAAAACGAACAAACTATGTCATCAATTTATTGTGATCGTGATTTTGTTTTAATTTTAACTACTCTTGTTGATATTCATATAAGAGAACATAGAGCTATGTGTTAAGAACCTTGTGATACATCACCCCAAAAGTTAGCTCAAAGGGTGGGAGTGCCCAAGGCCACATTAGTTGCTTATACAACCAATGTGAGACTATATATCTCAACACGCCCCCTCACACGAGAGCCCATTGGGCTTAAAGAGTGGATGGTGCAACATGCCCAACCTACCTGTGCTAAGAGAGTCCGCAAGAGAAAATGGGGGGACGGCGAGCTCTGATACCATGTAAAGAACCTTGGGATACACCACCCCAAAAGCTAGCTCAAAGGGTGGGAGTGCCCAAGGCCTTATAAAGGCCACATTAGTTGCACATACAACTAATGTGAGACTATATATCTCAACACTATGAGAATTGAAAGCATTCTGATAGGATCGAATCAACTTAACAGTAAAAAGAGAACTCAGCAAGTGTTTTTGGGTCCAGAAAGGAACTTTCCAGGTTTTCTTATATTGATTACTGCATTAAACGTATTACAATGACAAAAGGAAACTAAGGAAAGACTTGGATTACAACCGAAAGACTAAAAATAAGCAAGAAATAACTCTGCACTTTAGAGAGGTGCATGCTCTCCTATCTTCCAATTCCATTTCCATGCCCCCTCTCCTTTCTACAACAACTCTTTATTCCACTACACTTGACACGTCACCTACATTTCTAACAACCTCTAACAGAATGCCATGCCAAACATGCTCTTGCCCACGTCAGCTTTTATGGTTTGATTATTCCTCTGATGCGTTTCCTACCATAAGTATGTAGCACCTTCGTATCAATACTGCCCCCCAAGACTTTCACCTTGTCCTCAAGGGAGAAATCTGGAAATTGGTGATGGAGCTTGGCAGCATCCTCCCAAGAACTTTCAAAATCCGGCAAATGCTTCCATTTAATCAAAACTTCAGTGCTGCCCACGGAATTTTTCCTGTAACTCAGCACCTCTTCCGGTTCAGAATGTAATTCCCAGGTCTCCGTTAACATGGAGGGTAGAGGTTGGACCAAGGTTGAAGGGGCAATTGCTTTTTTAAGCAATGAAACATGAAAAACAGGGTGAACTCGACTCCCTTCAGGTAATTCCAACCGATACGCTGCAGCCCCAATTCGTTCAAGCACCTTAAAAGGGCCATAAAAACGTGGGCTCAATTTTTCATTGATCTTTCTTGCTAAAGATCGAAGTCTGTACGGTTGTAATTTTAAATATACCATATCATCTATCGCAAATTCAACGTCCCTCCTATGTTGATCTGCTTGGCATTTCATTCTGCTTTGTGCCCTTATCAAATGTTGCTGCAAATCATGAAGGATGATGTCTCTATCCTGTAATAGGCTGGAAACTTCATCTACAGGAGAGATAGCAAAATAGGAACGCAGCAAAATGGGTGGCTCACAGCCATACAGCACCTTGAACGGTGTAGTTCCCGTCGAGTCTTATAAGATGTGTTATACCAAAATTCCGCCCAATGTAACCACGACGGCCACGTCTTGGGTTTAGGACCACAAAAGCACCGTAAGTATGTCTCTAAACAACGGTTCACCACTTCAGTTTGGCCGTTGGATTGCGGATGATAAGCCGTGCTAAACTTCAACTTAGTGCCGGTGCATCGAAATAGTTCAGACCAGAAGGAACTTAAGAATACTCGGTCTCTGTCACTGACAATAGAAGAAGGAAACCCATGAAGACGTACCACTTCCTTGATGAATATTAGCGCTACTTCCCTTGCTGTATACGGATGAGAAATGGGAATAAAATGAGCGAACTTCGATAAACGGTCCACTATTACAAAAATTGTATCTAGCCCTTGAGCTTTTGGCAAACCTCCCACAAAATCGATCGAGATATCCATCCAAACCTGAGTTGGTATGGGTAAAGGCTGTAGTAGTCCTGCTGGGGAAAGATTTTGGCTCTTATTCTGTTGGCAAATTGGACAAGCTGCCACAAATTCCTTAATCTGACTTCTCATTCCCTCCCAGTAGACAAGAGCAGAGATCCTCTTAAAGGTACGCAAAAAACCCGAATGCCCCCCAACACAAGAGCTATGAAATTCATCTAATATCAGAGGAATGAAGTGGGACTTGCGTGGGAACACTAACCTGCCCCTGAAGAGCAATCGGCCACCAGTCAAGGTGAACTCCGAATGGGAATTCGGATCAGCAAGGAGGTCCAACATAATAGCACGCAATTTCGGATCAGCTTGCAACTCGTCTTCAAACATGGTCTCGTCTGCTGGAATGACACTAGACAATACTGAAAATTGTTCCTGGCGAGAAAGCGCATCAGCCACAACGTTCTCACGGCCTGGGTGATATTGTATCTCGAAGTCATACCCCAAAAGTTTGGTAACCCACCGTTGTTGATCCTCATCCAATATCCGTTGTTCCATTAGAAATTTTAGGCTCTTCTGATCGGTTTTAATGATAAACCGACGCCCCAATAGATAAGGTCGCCACTTTTGCACAGCAAAGACAATTGCCATAAGCTCTTTCTCGTAGATGGACTTCTCTTGAGCCCGCTTGGAAAATCCTTGGCTAATGAAGCTGATGGGACGGTCGTCTTGCATTAAGGCTGCACCTACCCCTCGGCCAGAAGCATTCGTGACCACCACAAAAGGCTTCTGGAAGTCAGGCAAAGCAAGGACCGGAAGAGTAGTCATAGCTGTCTTGAGTGTGTCAAAAGCTAACTGGGCCTGGTCATTCCAAACAAAACTATCCTTCTTTAATAAATCAGTCAAAGGTTTGGCTATCTTCCCATACCCTTGTACAAATTTACGATAATATCCCGTGAGACCCAAGAACCCTCTTAAAGACTTAAGGTTCTTTGGAATCAACCATTGAATCATGGCTTCTACCTTTTTGGGATCAGCACGGACACCCTCAGAAGAGATAAGGTGGCCCAAATATTCCACCTGTTGCAAAGCAACGAACATTTCTTCCGATTAGCTACCAAACCATTGGTGCGTAAAGCTGCAAACACCAATTGAAGATGCTGGACATGTTCTGGGCGACTCTTGCTGTAGATGAGGATATCATCGAAGAAGACTAAAACAAATTTACGGAGGAACGGTTTGAAAACTTCGTTCATTAAGGAATTAAAAGTGGCCGGAGCATTGGTGAGCCCAAATGGCATCACAATATACTCATAGTGGCCCTCATGTGTGCTGAAAGCTGTTTTTGGAATGTCCTCTTCTTTCATTCTGATTTGATGATACCCCGACTTGAGATCTATCTTGGAAAATACTTGAGCTCCCCCTAATTCATCCAGAAGCTCTTCAATCACTGGAATGGGGAACTTGACAGGGACAGAAATCTTATTCAAAGAACGGTAATCGACACAAACGCGCCAACTACCATCCTTTTTCCGCACCAAAATAATAGGGCATGAATAAGGGCTATCACTGGGGCGTATGAAACCGGAAACCAGTAACTCAGACACCAACTTTTCAATGATGGATTTCTGATAATACGGGTACCTATAAGGGCGAATGTTGGGTATGGCACTTTCTGCTTTGAGAGTGATAGAATGATCCTGGCGACGCGTTGGTGGTAGCCCCCGAGGTTCTTGAAAAATGACGGCATAATTATGCAGTAGCACCTCAAGCTCCGGCCACTGCTCCTCCACGGCTGGTGCGCGCCCCGGTTGCCAATATTGATCCACCACAAACCCCTGTTGCGCCTCAGGTAAAGATTTGACCATAGAACGCAAAGACGTCAGAGTAGAAGTATTAGAAAGCACTGGGTCACCTCTCAAAATGACTTCCTGCCCAGCCACACAGACCTTGAGAGTGAGATTACGGAAGTCAGCTTTCATTTCACCCCAGTTCCGTAGCCAATCCAGGCCCAAAATAACTTCAGCCCCCCCTAATTCGAAGAGGAATAGATCCTGACAAGATTGGGCACCCTGAACGTCGATGTTGACGTTCCTACACACCCCATGACACTGCACTTTGTATCCATCTCCCACCACCACGTTATACGCAGGGGTGTCCTCCACCGTGAGTTGGAGCCGTTCAGCCACAGAGCGTTCGACGAAATTACGCGATGCTCCACTATCCACCATCATTACCAGGCGAGTACCCTGGATCGAGCCCCACAGCTTCATGCTTTTGTGTGAAGAGAGCCCCAGTAAACTAAAAGTGGACATCTGAAAAAGAGTGTCCTCTTCCAGCACCGGAACCTCCACCGGAACCACGTCCTCCTTCGTGGTCTCCAACGCGGCCCCCGCGCTTGTGTCGTCGTCAATCAGAATGAGATGCAGTTGAGGGATCTTGCAACGATGTTGGGGATTCCACTTGTCCCCACATTTGAAGCACAACCCCTTCCTGGATCGTTCATGGAGCTCCGCCTGAGGTAATCGCCGGTGCTCCGATTTAGAAGCCTGACTGCTAATGGGAGAGGGAATGGTTGCAATCGACGAAATAGGGTTCCCAGCCGTTGTGCCAGCCGTACGCGTGTCACTGCCAGGAGAAATCACCGTGGGCCGCGTGTCACCCACACTGCCAGCTGTCAATAAGTGAGGCACGTGTTTAACGCCTGAATTGGGCCCATGCTGACGACTGGACTGAGGGATTCGAAGAGGCCCATCCCACCGAGTGTTGAGGCCCATCCCATTCAGCCCAAAACCATCCATCACCCACGACTGATTGCGCTTTTCCAACGCGGTGGTCTCCTTCATCAGATCTCCCAAGTTCCGAACATCCTTCTGCAATAACTTCGTGCGTAATCCCTCATTGAGACCATGGAGCCAAATTTCGCGTAGCATATGATCATCCGCGTAATGGAGAGGGCTGATGATGCGTTCAAACTCCGCGCGAAAAGAAGCGATGCTTCCCGTCTGACGAAGATTCATCAGTTCTTGATATGGACCACCCATCGTTGCAGCCGAGAAACGCTCCAGGACCGCCGTGCGAAAATCCTCCCAAATCGCGGTGGGATGATTACGTTCCCAAACTTGGAACCAATTAAGAGCTACGCCATCCAATATTACCATGATCGCGTCAATCTTATCCTGGTCTCCGATCTGGTTGACCAAAAAATAGCGTTCCACCTGCGTTAACCAAGAGTACACATCGTCTCCGCAAAAACGAGGCATGTCGAGACGAAGAGGACGGCGGTGTATCTGCGGTGACTCCCTATTACCCCCAAAATCTGATTCTACTAGACTGGGACTCCGTCGCCGAGAACGCCCACGGCGGGGACGAGACATGTCCCTGCTACTGTGATTTCGTTGCAACAGTTGAAGAAGCTCACGATGACGTGCATCGGCAATCGCTTCATTCTGAGTGAAACGTTCCTCAATGGCTTCAAAGCGTGAATCCATAGTTCTCGTCCAAACCATACATTCCCAACACAGACGGCGCCAATTGATAGGATCGAATCAACTTAACAGTAAAAAGAGAACTCAGCAAGTGTTTTTGGGTCCAGAAAGGAACTTTCCAGGTTTTCTTATATTGATTACTGCATTAAACGTATTACAATGACAAAAGGAAACTAAGGAAAGAACTTGGATTACAACCGAAAGACTAAAAATAAGCAAGAAATAACTCTGCACTTTAGAGAGGTGCATGCTCTCCTATCTTCCAATTCCATTTCCATGCCCCCTCTCCTTTCTACAACAACTCTCTTTATTCCACTACACTTGACACGTCACCTACATTTCTAACAACCTCTAACAGAATGCCATGCCAAACATGCTCTTGCCCACGTCAGCTTTTATGGTTTGATTATTCCTCTGATGCGTTTCCTACCATAAGTATGTAGCACCTTCGTATCACATTCATAAAATGCATGGGGCATCCGGGATGAGAGATTTTCTAATTTGTTTCCGACCTGTTTTAAAGGGCGGCAAGCAACAACTGAAGGTGGAAAGTAATATGTGGCTAACTTAGAAAAAAAACAACGCCTGGTGGCAAATTTTGGTCATTTTTTACTCTCATCGGATTCAGACTTTCAAGGTAGCAGCATCAGTAAGGGTAAAAGTAAAGCATGACAATCAACTATTAAATCGAAACTTAAATCATTACAAGAAGATCTCTAACCAATCTTATGTACACAGAATGTTGTCAATTCTACATGATCCTATATGACTGGCACTTTCCTTGTAGTAAATTCCTAAACTAAAATGTCCTAGTCAAAAACATCATTGATATAAAAAAGGTTAAAGAAAAGGGTGATGCTTTACGCATCAGTGGAGATGTACATCTGCCATTCAACAAATGACATTTGGATAAAAAAAATATTTTTCTCTTCTCTTCATAAAAAATGACAGTCATTCCTTTTTTTCTATTGGATAGATGCACCGAGTGAATGGTACAACAGTAGTACATTAGATATTTCCGTACCACCGAGCTTAAACTTATTCTAACAATCATCCTTACTTGAAATATCATATCATGTATTAAGTTTTGCAACCATGTCCTGTACCAACTTCAACGTAGTTTCTGCCAGTTCCTCTCTTTCTGCATAAATTTCATCCATGATCCGTTCTATATCCTCATGGGCATGGCTTATTTGTTGACTTCCTGAACTACTATAACTTGGACAATCCCTCAAAAGTAGCAACAATTCCTTAGCCAAATTTTTGGCTCTGCGTGTTCCATCCACGCTTAACTGAAGTAGCCCTGGCATCACTCCCTCTCTCAAGATCAATCCTCTGTATTTTTCTCTGCAACTTTGGCAAATAAGGAGGAGTGTTCCCACTGCATGCTCTTTGTTCTGAGAAGATCCATCTTCAATAGTCTCCACCAGTGTGGGAATTGTTCCCACAATACTAGCAGCTTCACATAATGCACTCTCTGATGAAGAGACAATATGTTCTAGCAACCCAATTGCTTTCTCAACCAATTGAGATGATTTTCCTGTTCTTTGGATCAGTTCAAGCAAGGAAAGGATAACACCAGAAGATACAATCAATGGTGTAATCTCTTGGCAGGTTGAGAGGTTGTGGAGAGTAGCTACAGTGTCAAGCTGGGATTGTGTGCTGCTAGTGCTATTGAGAAATTGAGCTAAGAGTGGGAATGCCCCAGATGAAGCAATTGCTATCTTATTAGCATTGCAAGAAGAGATTATTAGCATGGAAGCTATTGACAATTCTTCCACTGTTTGTCTCTGGCAATAGAGGAGACTTAGCAACACTGGCAATGCTCCAGACTTGATGATCCGAGTCTTGTTTCTGTTAAATTTGTGAAAAAGTTTCTGTAAGATTTAAGCAACCTGGGAAGGAAACTTTTTGAGGGAATTCGTAAAATTGAAGGAATTTATATTCTCCCTTGTGTTTTGTACATTACTTTTTAGTAAAGGATCATGATGGTAGAATGTACTATTTAACAAATGGCAAGCATTATTAATGAGTACATATTCCTTAATTCCACTAACCAAAAAACAAACATGGGGAGCTAAAAAGTTCAAACTTTCTAATTGCTTACTTGCAATGTTGAATTGGGTAAATGTACTATTTCAAAAATAACTTTTGATTATCAAATTATTCTGTTATGTATGTACTCTTAGCACATGATAATGAAGTTCTTGGTTAAACCAAATGAACAATCTGGAAAAAAAAAAAAAACTGAAGAGAAATAGATGTTCAGAACTTTGCATTCGATGTTGAGTTTGAATGAACTAACCGTTCACTGCCAAAGGCAAGGCTAAGTAGAGCATGCAGAGCAGATTCAATGGCTTCGTAGTCTTGAGAATGAAGCATAGAAACTAAAGGTACCATAATACCACTTTCAGCCAAATAGTGCTTCTGTTTTCTGCTTAATTTCCTGAGTTCCATAGCGGCTTGAATTTGCATTTCTCTATTACCGTTCCAAAGGTTTTCTACAACCTCTTCCTCCATTGAAGTTTCTCTCTATTTGCTTTCTTCTTTAGCTTTGTCTCACTCAGAAGCTCTACTTATTTTTTGTTAGGCAGTGGTAATTGTAGCCTTGGGATTGGTTGCTTGAAGAGGTAATGTTAAGCTTTTGTTGGTATCCCGATCCATTGTGTCAGCTACAAGCAACATACAATTCTTTTGGTTAGCTTTTTTCTCTTTCGTGAATGTTGCTATTAGGAAAAAAACAGAAGGAATGTCAAAATTGCTAAGAGTGAAACTTTAACTTACAAATAAGCAAACGTGGCCAACTTAATTGGTTCTTTGGAAATTTTTTTCTTTATTTAAAATAACTTATAACTAAAATGTTTTGTAAATGAATTTAATCCAAAAATACAATAAATATTTTAAAAAATAAAAAATTCTTTAGATTTTGTCTATACTTTGAAGATATGTTAACAGTTCATCATTATCTAGGACTTTTGTCCCTATGAAGGCATAAGGTTATTTAGTAGGACCTTATGAAGAATATAATAATTGTTAATTACTTCTTTGATAAAATTAACAATATTCATTATGCTTTTCTTGAATTACGCCAAACCCCATTTAATTTTTACGCTTGTTACTATAGCAACCTATAAAACAGGGAAAGAAATAGAAAAAGAGAGACGAAGAGAGAAAATATGGAAGATCAAGGCATGAGGTCTTGGGAAAGTATGAGAATAACACCAGATTCTGATTCACTAATCGTTTAATTTACCATAGAAGCCATGCAAGATTCTAAACATGAATATAAGTGTGATTACATTTTAATACCCCGTTAGTGTAATGATTACATTGTATTTCAAATGTCATATACAACCAGAGATCATCATCATCACCTCTATCTTTTAGAGAGATATGAAATAATTACGTATCATAGCTTCGGTAACCATGAGGTCACGAGTTCGATCTCACTGACCCCAGGTGGAAAATTAAGTAAAGCCAAGATAGACAAAAATAAAATAAAATGGACTTGTGCAGTACAAGACAAATCGATAATAGGCTTGTGCTACATCCACACTTCAAGCAAAATGGCTTTTATGTGAGGGAATGTGTTAAAGAGATATAAAATAATTAATTTAGCTCCACCAAATAACTTAAGTTTTGGGTTAAAGTAGTTCTTTACATCAGTATTGTAAGGTATATGAATAACCAAAGATCATCTACATATATAACATAGATATTATTTTTATAATATGATAACAAAGATTTTTATAATATGTATTATTTTAATTGGGCGAATAGGGAAGGATAAAGTAAAATCAATCGTCAAATTATTATTATTAACAATAAATCTGATATTTTTAAATTTACAGAATTCCAAAAACTATGCTAGACAAATGATAATTATTTATATATAATTATTATTTAATTGAATAAATTCAATGTTAATTCCTATATAATTATAGTTGCATTATTTATGACATTAATTATTAGAAATTGATTATTATTAATAATAATTAATATTTGTGTTGTTGAGTGAGAAGATAACAATAAAAGAATCAGTTAAATTTAAAGTAGATAACCATCATTGGGCCACATACAAGCATCTTGCCATCTACCGGTCTCGCTAACTCACCTTTGTGAGACTGCCGGATTCTGTCATATGGCGTACTGGTCTCACTAATTGGGCCACGGGTTTCTAATTGTATCATATTGATATACAGTTTTCAACAAGAATCAATTTTGCAAAAAGAAAAAAAAAATATTATTTTGGTAAAAAAGACATTATAATTAGATGCTGGTCATAACAAATGAGGAAGAATTGGTACAAATTTTCACTTTAGCAAGAGAATTAATCAAAACTAGTAGTTATTATGACCCAAAGGACCATGGGCTTTGGGGGAACATGGGCTAATAAAATTGTTTTGTAAAAGAAGCTGTTTAATTCATCATTTCAACTGATGATCATATATATAGAGATTGACTGAGTTCACTTAATAATGGCTATAGTCATAGTAAATAAGACTAGTCCTAAAATTGATCCAAATTTATATTTCTGTTGTTAACTCTAATTAATTATAGATATTGATAAAAGTCAGTGTATCATACTAAGCACTAATGTTGTATCATACCAAAAAAAAAAAAGTACTAATCTTGAATGAAAGGAACAACATGACACCAATATTCACCATTGCTCTTGTTAATTGTCATAATAATTTGCAGAGCCACATTAAAGAACCTACTTAAAGACTACCTAGTATGCCATGGTATAATGATAAAATCATGAGGAAGAGTCATTCATATAACTTGAATTAATTAGCTAGTAACAATATTCATTCGTTAGTATCGGTTAGTAAGAGTCATTTAGTCGTTAATACGTGGGTTTATACATATTAAATATGGGTTATATTGCTCTCATGTCACATGAGGTAATATAATTTCCTACACACCTATCGATTTTCGTGCTTCTCTTTTTATTTAATAAATAATGAGACCCACTACATCATTCTATATACAACATGAGATACTATATCTCCTACTACATAAGAGTAATATAACCCATTAAATATATAGGAATATTTATAAGAGAAATATTGTTATTGAAGATAGTGAGTGATATTAAATCACTACAGGTTTGAACCCATGTAAAGAACAGAAGGGGTAGATGATCAGAATTATCATTGTGTAATTATAAATATTAAAAACAGACTTACTTGAAATCAGATGATGAAATAAGCAGAATGATAACAGACAGAATGATATCAAAAGAGGAATTAAAATTCGAGCCCACAGAACGTGTCTCTTTAACACAACTTGCCCCATCACTGATGCCAAAGGCTGATGGACACTTGTTTCCCAGGATAGAGCGAATTTCGTTTGAAGAGTGGCGGCACTACCAGTCAACAGCCCAAACGAACACAACAATATGCCAGAGGAAACTACATCGGAATCGGAAAGGAAAATGCAAACCGGAAGGAGGAAAAATTCCTGCAGAGTATCAGTGCAGAAAAATTGGATCCATTTTCTAAAGGTGTCAGTGTCTATTTATAGACATTGACCGGTCACGATGAACAGTCGCCGACGGCAAATGAGTTCGACTGGTGACCATTCCGACGAACAGGTACAACCGGTTCGGTTAAAAATTGCTCAAAAAACCGGCAGGTAGAAACGTTTGGGTTCGGAATTTTGGAGGGAAGAAACGGATACATTTTTGGACAAAATATTAAAAAATTATTTAATAAAAAATTATTTTTATTACACACATATGAACCGAACCGAACCGATCCGAGCTGGCCGCCGAACGGCGGCGGCAGCGCGCACGTGTGTGTGGTGGACCAAAACCCACCTAGCTCCTCCCCCTCCACAAAATGTGTAGTGACCCAAAGGGCCAATCTAGGAGAGTGAGGTGGAGCTTATAAACTTTCCCACTTTCTACTATTTGTCCAATTTGGGACTTGTTAATACCCACACACCTCTTCATCTTCTCTCTTCTCTTTTCTGTATCAACCCACTTCTTATTCATGACCAATGGATCATTAGCATAAATTCCAACAATCCCCCACATGGATAAGAAGTCAAATCATCGTGACAAAAATGCATAAGAATATAAATGCAAAGTGTAATTTCCTCAACGAGAAACAACTGCATCGAGATAGGTGGAGTTACCTTTGAACCTTCTCTAGTGAAAACCTATCGGATATACTCGGTCAATCGGTAGTCTAGGTCAACTTGAACCGTCAACCTTTAGTGTATACCTAGACAATAGGAGTCACACAATTGCTTCTCTAGCATTGTTGGTCCTTTGTTGTGCCCATTTTGGCCGTGGGACATCTGCCTGGTTCTGCGAGTGTTTTAGAGAATCGCCTTTTTTCTTAAAAAAAATTCTCATAGAAGTGGCCCTCACTTCACACTCACATAGGTGATTTCTTTTGATATAACTCACTATACATCATTTGAACACAACAGATTAAGAAATCATTGAAAGCCTAAATGCTTACCCACATAATACACTGTTTTGTCATAGGAATGAGTATGAGTTTTAAAACTCCACAGTGTTTGGACAGTTGAACATCACTTAGTTATCTCTTTGAACCTAGTTCATGGGATATCCACTCTTCTAGATAGAGTTACCGCAATGCTCAACAATTGATAGGCCTTAAACCCATTCCTTTTGACAAATTTTCAACCAACTCTCTAGGAATCCCTTTGGTTAACGGATCCGCTATGTTCTCTTTAGACTTAACATAGTCAATTGTAATAATTCCATTCGAGAGTAGTTGTCTTACGGTATCATGTCTATGACGTATGTGTCTAGACTTACCGTTATACATGACGTTCTTGGCCCTTCCAATAGCTGCTTGGCTATCACAGTGTATGCATACGGATGGTACCGGTTTTGGCCAATTAGGAACATCCTCAATTTGTTTATGTATCTACTTTTCTTACATGATGATGATTGGTAGGAACTTTCCTTGGAAACATCCCTATGTGGATCTCCATGTGGTTAGAGCCTAAGAGAAACAACCCTATGTGGATCTCTCTTGGAGGTTCCTAGGTTGAGGTTAAGGACTTCCCTTGGAAACAGCCCTATGTGGATCTCCATGTGGTAAGAGCCTAAGAGAAACAGCCCTTTGAGGATCTCTCTTGGAAGTCTATATAATGGTTATTGATAAGAATGTGTTGAACTGTTATGATTATGTGCACATCAAAAGTGAACCTTAGGGTGGAGTGATCTCCAAGGACCCCTGGTTTACTGTGATATATTCTTATATCTTACCCCGTGTTGTGGGGCATCATTTCAGGTACTGATAGAGGTGAGGTTGATCGAAACAAGAAGCATGAGTAGATTGTACCTGATAGCTTGACATTTTGAGTTGCATGCCATTTAGAATTGCTATATGTATATTTTGATGTCACATGATGTATTTTGGAGGACTTAGTGCATGATCATTGTAGTAGTAATTGGTATCTGGTACATGGTTACTTGCTTTGATCATGTTCCTTTTGTAGCTAAGTCCTTTGGCATGTATATGAGATTTGTAAGGACAATGATGTAATTGAGACCTGATGATGTTGTAATGTTGTAATTAATGAAGATATATGTAAGATGAAATGGTATGCATGCCCTTCTTAGTGTATGAGTGTCTTTAAAGACTAGAATTTATGTAGTGAAAGGGATTATATGATGTCAAATAGGTGAAGGAAGACCTTTAGGTAGGAAAACCAATTAAAAACAAAGATACCCTATCTTGTTGTCCAGATTTCGTATCCTATACGATAGATTTGTGTAGATACAAGGTATGTTTTGATGATAACAAAATGGCAACAAAAAAAAAAAAGAAGAGCTTTGGTCAAGAGCAAAAAGCATTAACCGTATGTGGATATTGAAGATGTATGATGTAGCCATACAAGAGTAATGTTATATCAAAGTGGCAAGATCATTGGATCAAGAGCAACAAGGAATAATTAGAAGAGCAACACCAAGATCAAAGATAACTAACCATGATGACAAATGATCAAAACCAACAAAGTGTCAAGCATTGTCATATCCAACAAGTCAAAGCATCAAGTTCAAGAAAAGATCCAAGACACAAGATATAAAGCTAAGTCTAAAATCATATTTGGAATATATCTTTAGGACTTAGAATATATGTGAGGGTATATGGTAGATTGCATTGCATGAGCTCAAAGTTTTTCTCAAGGTAAACGTGTTTTTTCAAATTGCACAATCATAATCTTTATATACTTGAAATAAATTTGAAAAATCCAAGGAAAGGATCTTTGACATATTTTACAACTTCAAACACATATTTATCAAGTCAAGATCTTTCACAAAAAGTGGTTGGAAGCAAGCTAGAACACATTTGAACCTAAAATTTGTTGCTTAATTTTGCTGCTGCCTTCCATACAATTTTTCGTATCTAAGATGATGGATTTGGATTTTGTGGTCTTCATAAAAGTTGTAGATCTTTCTTTTATCTTTCCAACGAGACCAAGATCACATCAATACGACAAGTATAACTCAAGTTATGCCCAAAATACGAAACAATGTTCTTGCTGTCAATAAAGTATTCGAATACCGGATGCAGTATTCGAATACCTGATGAAGTATTCGAATACCATACGAAAAATATTCGAATACTTGCTGGGAAGAAGGCTTATAACGGTCATAAACGGCTATAAATGAAGTATTCGAATACCACACGAAAAGTATTCGAATACTTACTGGGCAGAATGCATAAAACGGTCATAAACGGCTATAAACGGCTAGTTTTCAATGGAAACACTATAAATACATTCCTTATGACCCTAAAACGTATTGATCACCATTCCTACACATCATAAGGATGATTTGAGAGCTTCTACACTATTATTTGCATATTCTTTCATATCTTTCAATGATCAAACATATTTGAGCTCATATCTTGAAAATCCATATACCCATAGTGCTTCAAGTTGTATATCCACACTTTGAGAGTGTATATTCATTTCCAAATATTTCCCTCCTTGTATTATTGAGTTGAAAGGGTTGTGAGACCCATTGTTTGAGAGGTAGCCAAATACCTAAGTAAATTTGGAGTGAATTGTAAGGTTACCAAGTACCCGTAAACTTAGAGATTGAAAGGTATCCAAGAACCCGAAATATTGGAAGATTGTAAAGGTTTGTCAAGCACCCGTGAAGCTTGACCGTTAGTGAAAGAGTTGATTGAGCGGCTTCAGTCTGGACGTAGGTCACAAGTGGTGGTGACCGAACCAGGATATATTGTGTTAGCAATTCTCTAAACTGTAAGCTCTTTATTTATAGCACTTTAATTGATTCTTTGATATCTTGTATGTGCCAGTATAAGTTCTACAATTGTGTTATATTATACATTATGGATTGTCTGAATTACCTTTTCACATATCAAAGTTTGCTTGAAATGATTATTTAGAAACTAGAAGGGGGCTTTTGCGAAAATTTTGTAATACTCAATTCACCCCCCCTCTTGAGTATGGAAGCCACATTCCTAACAAGTGGTATCAGAGCTTAGTGCTCAGTTAGAGGTTTAACCACCTAGAGTTAAAGATCCTTGTTGGGGCTTCTAATATAATTTAATTTTAAATCAAACAAAAAAATGCAAGGCTTTGAATGTGATAAACCACCATTCTTTGATGGTGAGGATTTTGAATATTGGGTTAAAAGAATGGAAGTTTTTATTCAATCAATTCATCTTTATATGTGGCATGTTATAGATGAAGGTTTTTCGTTGAAAATAGAAGAATGCATGAATGATTTCAATAAAAGATGTTTTGTCTTCAATCTTGAGGCTATGCAAATGCTTAGAAAAAGTGTATATGATGATGCATATGCTAAGATTAAACTTTGCATGAATGCTAAAGATATATGGGATACTCTTATTGCCATCTATCTTGTCAATGATGATTCTGTGCATAAAGATGCATATAGAGAGCAAGAAGAGCAAAATCCATTGCAAGAAGAAAAAGATGATGAATACACTCAAGAAGGGATCAAAAGTGATCAAAGAAGCTCAAAACCTCTTTGTGACAATGATGACATTCAAGTTGAGGTAAATAATATAAACCTTGATCATAGTCCTTCACATGATAATTTGCAATGTGCGTATGATGAGTTGAATGATAGCTTGTTGAACTTGAAAAATAAAAATTTGGCTTCTATGCAAAGTATTTGCTTCATTGAAAATCAAATTCAATCTTTGAAAAATATATATGATTTTCAAGAAGAGGACATATCCTTGAATTGTGAATCCTCAACCATTCTTAAAAATTACAATGACGTTGATAATCAAGTTAAGAAACTATCATCCAAACTCTCCATAATTGATAATCCTACATGCTCATATTCCATGTTTGAAAATGAAAATAATAGTGATACATTTGTACAAGGAAAACCTATAAATGATTATGGAAATAATAGTTTGGACAGTGATAATAGAAAGAAAGCCAAAAATTTGAAAGTTGAGCTTGAAAAGAACAAGTTATCTTGCAAACACATTATATGTAATTATTGTGGTAAAGTAGGACATATTTCTCATTTGTGCTATCATAGAAGAAATTCTTGCAAGAGAAATAAGTTGGTTTGGGTTGTCAAAAGTTCTATAAATGCTATTCCTAACCCTCAAAGACCCAATATGAAATGGGTACCAAAAAGTCCTTCTAGCATTTCCAGTGTGCAAAAAATTATTCAAAATTATGGACAAAAAGGTCAGGAGAAAAAGGAATCATCAAGGAAAATGCTTCCTAGGTCCAATGATGGAGTTATCAATCAAAGAAATAATGGAACTTTAGCCAAAGCTTCTCACATGCACAAGATGGAACCCAGAAGGTTCAAAATCCGAAAAGAGAAGCAATGGATAAGAAAAAGTCTCCACTTGATTACAAAGGCCAAGGTATCAAATATCTTTACCTCTTATGCTTATTTACATGTGAATACAATGAATATGAGGTATATATCCTTTAGGCCTTAGATAATGGATAAGATCGTATGTGCTTGGTTTGAATGTTGAAAATTATGAATGGCACATGATTATATCTATAGTTGTTCACTTATATGTTGATTTCTAACATAGCTGAATTGTTTTACGCATATCTTGAGTTACAGAAATCATTTTTAAGTGAAACCAATGATCATTGAAAGCTATCTTGATAAACTTTAATTCTGGAAATTTTCATAATTTTTAGTTAAGTGTAATGCTCCCAGAAATCTCGTGAACGTGGTTGTTCTGTCATAAACTCTGTTTTTGACTAGTTTACTTAAAATGAGCATAACTTGAGCTGTACAAATCCTTTGAGCATGAAACCAGTGGCATTAGAAAGATAGCTCAATCAAGTTTAATACTAAAAATATTTAGAATTTTTGGATGTGTACATTGTTCCAGTAAATTCGTGATTGTGACTTTTTTTGTTAAATACTCTATTTCTAATGCAGTGAATTTAACTGGTCATATCTTGAGCTACAGAAATCCGATTGACATGATCTATATCTTGTTAGAAAGCTTGAGATGTGTACTATAACATATCCAAAATTCAGAATTTTTGAAGTACTGACGAATTCCCAGTTTTAACTACACGATTACGGGTTTATGAAAAGGAAACTGTGGAAATGTTATTAACTTTGTGCTTAATGCTAAATTGATTATTTAACTTATTATGCTCAGTTTGTGTGTGATATTATTGATTAGCATAATGAATTGATGATCAATGACTAACCCCTACGGATCCAAAAGTGGATACCAAAAGTGCTTTGAATTATAGGATTACAACTACTTCAAGAATGTATTCAAGTGAAATAAGTCTATTCAACTTGAGACTTGAAAAGCATGAAAGTATCCAACATATAAGAAGGGATGAAAGCTTGATAAAGTATAAGGATATTTATGATAATCTCAAGGAGTCACATTCTAAATTGAAAGAATTCAAATACGGTGACTTCTATCCCTCTTTGTGTTCTAAATGCTCTATAACTGATAATTAGGGAATTCTTTGAGACTTAGTTTCTATGCTTATATATTCTATTGATTGTGTTATTCTAGCAATATGCCCTAAATGTTATTATATATGCTAGTAGGCACATATATTTGTTACAATAGCATGATAATCTTTTTTGAGCTTGATCTTTAAAGTATATCCTTGTTTTTACTTGGAGTTATACATGCACAAAATTGATTTCACTTCTTTTGTTCTGTGCTTAAATGTATCATATGCTTACTTGAAGATTAGGAAATTAAATATCTTTTTGTATTAATTACTTGACATATGCCATACTCTTGAAACAAGAAAAATATGTGTAAAATGCTAATTCCATGATCTTTCAAGTATTGGTTTTTGAAAAGAAATTGTATCTTTTGGATTGGCATGTGATTATGCTTAAAATTTCTCATCTATAATAACATGACTTATATGATCATTACTTGCTTCAAAATGTCCCAATATGTTTTGATGATGGTCATATATTTCTTCCTAATCTTGAATCATGCTTTGACTATGTTTAAATATATATTTTAAGATTCAAGAGCATATGTGCTTCATTTATGTTTGAATATATATTTGATAATATGATAAATGGCTTATGTTGTACATCAATCTAATTTATGCTTGGAGATGTGCTTAAATGATATTTGTTGCTAACCTTTGATTTGAAAAGCTTTAAGAGTTAACTCTACAATTGGTAATCAAATATGGCAACCAAATATTGAAGTGTCAAGCATATGTGGACAAAGAAAGAGATGAATGAAGAGCACCAAAAGAGACTTTCTTCACTTGCTCACAAATGGAAAACTTAAAGGAAGAAAGCTCAAGTGCCTAGGATCACCATGAATAAGGAACATCACATCAAATTTGATCTCGATAAGTATCACTATCCCTAACTCTTATGGAATTCTATAGTATGGATGATATGATACTTGTTCCTTCCTTACATGAGAAATATGGTTAGCATGACAAAAATGTATAATTAGATCTTATATCTTGAATTTTGTCATTGCATATAGAGTAAACCTTTCTTGAATATATACGTATTTTGATTCCAATAGCATATTTCATTAAGTTGGAACTTTAATCAATAATCATCTTGCTTCTAAGTGGTACAATTCTTATGAAAATCTTTTTCAAGATGAGCTTTTGACTTGATTTTGAAGAAAAATCTCTTATGTCATTTGAGAGAAGCTTTTGAAAACCTTATACCCTTGAGAACTATTTCAAGATGTTGAAAGTATCTTTCACCTTTTTGTAATCTTGAAAATTGGAAAAAAGTTTGGATACATGATATAAATGTAATAGTCTCTCTACTTGCTTTGAAAAGTGCTATCAAATATTGAGAGCAAATTTAAGGAAGTTCCAAACATCAATATTTTGAAATGATTTACAAATGTGAACATTTGAAAATCCAAAAGATGAGTCTTAGTCTTCAAAATTTCTATATTATTTCAAGGCTTTTAAACTAATGAGAAAAAGAGGAGAGATGTTTCAATATTCTTTTGATTACACTCAAGGGATATGCTTTCTTAAATGGAAAAAATCTTTATCTTTCTTAAATTCTTTTTGAAATGAGAATTAAGTTTAAGAATGTTTATACTTAATGGATTAAGAGAAAGTACTTTTTGCCAAGCTCTTATTTATGATAATGTGCTTATATGGTTTTGGCAAACATACTTCATTTGATCTATTTTGTGTTTCAAAAAGAAAAAGTTTAATTTTTTTGTTGAAGAAGATTCTTATAACTTGTCGTTATTAATTTTTTGATTCAAGTGCCTTTTATATCATACATAACAATGGATACATTCCTCTTAATACATCATGTGTAATCATATGACTTATATTTTACTAGTATGCATGATTTGAGGGGGAGCCTAGCATTTATTTGTTATATCCATCACTTGGCTTATAAAATAATTATGACAATGGAAGAGTCAATATTTTTTGCTTTTAAAGAGACTAACTCTATTGTGCCTAGAAAGGATGTTTGTGATGGAGAATGGAGACTAACTCCAAGAGCTTACAAAGGAATGAAGAATAACAATATTGGAGATACTTCAAAAAGGTTTAATTTGCAAAATACTCCATAAGTTAGCTAAGTCTCCTAATCTCTCTATTTGCTTGCATATGACATGATATTGCTATAGAAATTTGTGTAGATATGTCGAATGATTTATGCTATTAAACTCACTCGCTTAATACAAGTCTACGAATCTTATGCATGCTATTATCAAAGTCATGCTAGTCATATGCCCACAATTTGCACATATACTTGTACGCTAGCAAAAATCAGAGCAATCATTTGTCTTGATATCTCTTGCTTTATTGATTTTATTTCCTAGATATTTTGGCAATTTGGCTATATACTTGGATTATATGCCCATATTGGGTATCTTGACTTGTATGGATCATTTGTGTTGGATTTATGATATATTGAGCACTTCGAGGTTTAAATCCACTTCCATGGCATATTCGCACTTACTTGAATCATTTGGATGCTCTATTATATGCCTTGGCTATTTAATTCCTTTTGATGTTGCCTAAGGGGGAGAATAAGTGCCAATTGAGAAAATATAATATACTTCTACCTAACATGTGGAGAAATGGTAAAAATAAAGATGAAATAGGGAGAATGCACTAAAAAGGTAAAAATGATGTTTGTTGAATCTAGAATTCTCATACTTTTATCTTTGAAACCATTCATGGATTAAGGGGGAGCTTTAATAGTTGCTTTGACATTATTGTTTTGTTGCTAAATAACAAGTTTTGAGAAATGGAATTTTATGCTTATCTTGGTTTATGCTTTTTGATGTTGTCAAAGGGGGAGAAAAATATGAAAATTGAGAAAATTATATTCTTCCACCATATACATATATCTTGGTTTGTAATGCTTAACTTGCATCATTACAATGTTTTGGAACCATTCATAAATTGAGGGGGAGTATGATATAAATTATTAGAATATTTGTGATACTAACCCTATCTCAATTTTAAGTTTGTCATCATCAAAAAGGGGGAGATTGTAGATACAAGGTATGTTTTGATGATAACAAAATGGCAACAACAAAAAGAGAAGAGCTTTGGTCAAGAGCAAAAAGCATTAACCGTATGTGGATATTGAAGATGTATGATGTAGCCACACAAGAAGAGTAATGTTATATCAAAGTGGCAAGATCATTGGATCAAGAGCAACAAGGAATAATTAGAAGAGCAACACCAAGATCAAAGATAACTAACCATGATGAAAAATGATCAAAACCAACAAAGTGTCAAGCATTGTCATATCCAACAAGTCAAAGCATCAAGTTCAAGAAAAGATCCAAGACACAAGACATAAAGCTAAGTCTAAAATCATATTTGGAATATATCTTTAGGACTTAGAATATATGTGAGGGTATATGGTAGATTGCATTGCATGAGCTCAAAGTGTTTTTCAAGGTAAACGTGTTTTTTCAAATTGCATAATCATAATCTTTATATACTTGAAATAAATTTGAAAAATCCAAGGAAAAGATCTTTGACATATTTTACAACTTCAAAACATATTTATCAAGTCA
>JAVKPL010013318.1:0-72820 GCA_032173675.1 Gastrolobium villosum | reverse complement strand
ATTAGGCACCAAAGGCGCATAATCTGAAAGGGTGAGGTTCATCGTGGCCGACTTCCCTTCTGAATACAATATGATCCTGGGGAGGCCGACCATCCATGATTGGGATATGTTGATCTCAACCAAGCACCAAAAGCTCAAAATGATCTCCAAGCAAGGTACGGTGCTCACTATAGCTGGAGACCAGAAAGAATCTCGGGACTGCTATTTCAGATCTGTTCGAATGGTGACGAGGGATCCTAGTACTTCTACTGGAATCAGTCAGCCCGGTAACAAACCCCCTCCACACAGGTCGGTTCACATGGTCGACTTCGATATGCGAGACGAGGAGCAGATGCCGCGACCAGAGCCAGAAGGTGAACTGGAGACAATAAATATTGGAGAACCGGGACAGGTCACTAAAATTGGCAAAGACTTGGAACCAGACGACAAATGGAGCCTGGTTGCGTGCCTTGGTCGTAACCACGATGTCTTCGCGTGGAGGTCATCTGACATCCCCGGGGTTGACCCGAACTTTTGTTACCACAAACTTTCTGTATATCCGGGATCAAAGCCAGTAGCCCAAAAGAAGCGAAATCTCAGCTCGGAGCGACGTCAAGTCTTGGAAGATCATGTGAAAGAACTGCTAGAAGCAGGATTCATTCGAGAGATACAATATACGACTTGGTTATCTAATGTGGTTATGGTTAAGAAGCCAAGCGGGAAATGGCGAGTGTGCACGGACTACACAGACCTAAATAAGGTATGTCCTAAGGATGCATACCCAATGCCGAACATTGATCAATTGGTCGACAGCTCGTCTGGATTCAGGATGCTGTCCTTTATGGACGCGTACTCTGGTTACAACCAAATCCCATTACATCCTGATGACCAGGAAAAAACTGCATTTATCGCTGAGAAAGCAAATTACTGCTATAATGTCATGTCATTCGGGCTGAAAAACTCGGGAGCCACGTATCAGAGGATGATGAATCAGGTTTTCTCGGATCAGCTAGGTAAAAACGTGGAGGTGTACATTGATGACATGATCGTCAAATCAGCCGGCATGGAAACACATATTCAGGACTGCAACAAACATTTGGTAAACGAGCTGGGCCATAGAATTATCCGCGTTCGACAAGAGCGATCAAATCACAAGCTTTGGCCGACTTTGTCCGAGAACTAACCTCGGCACCATATATCTCTTCTGATAATCTGGATAAATGGACCATATACGTGGATGGATCCTCCAATTCAAAAGGGAGTGGAGCCGGGGTAATAATCGAAAGTCCGGATGGAGTGGCAGTTGAATATTCCATGAAAATGGATTTCGAGACCTCGAACAATCAGGCGGAATATGAAGCCTTCATAGCCGGCCTGCTTCAGGCTAAAGAACTGGGAGCTCGGAAGGTCAGAATTTGCAGTGATTCCCAGTTGGTCACCTCACAGGTCGAGGGTAACTACCAGGTAAAGGGACCCCTGTTGATGAAATATCTGGAGCACGTCAAGCAGGTAATGGCACACTTTGAGGAGGTGGAAATCAGCCACATCCCAAGAAACGCAAATAACAGGGCGGACATATTATCCAAGCTCGCCAGTACGAAAGGATGGGGCAATTACAGAACCGTAATAGAGCAGAATATTCCCGAGCCGACCTGCATGATGCAGATCTCACAGGTAGATGACTGGCGTAGCAACTTAATTGCATACCTTGATAGGGGTGCTTTGCCTGAAGAAAAAGCGGCGGCCAGGAAACTCATCCGGGATGCCGCATCATATACAATACTTGAAGGGCAATTGTATAAAAAGGGGATCTCAACTCCCCTGCTTAAATGTGTCAACGCAGATAGAGCACAGTACGTTCTATCCGAAATACATGAAGGGATTAACGGCCAACACGTCGGTGGGAAAGCCTTGGCTCGGAAGGCACTTCGTGCCGGCTACTTCTGGCCGTCCATGGCAAAAGATGCGAAGGATCACGTACAGCGATGTGACGAATGCCAAAGGCATGGTAAAAACCTTTTGGCCCCACCTGAGGAGCTGAGTTTTATCACGGCTCCATGGCCGTTCTACAAATGGGGAATGGACATTCTGGGTCCGTTTACTGCAGCAGAGGGTCAGCTCAAGTGGTTAATAGTCGCCGTTGATTACTTCACCAAGTGGATTGAGGCTGAGCCAATTGCTTCCATTACCTCGGCCCGGATACAACGTTTTTTAGAGAGAAACGTAATATGCCGCTTTGGGATCCCGGCTGAAATTGTAACGGACAATGGCACCCAGTTCACTAGCAAAGGGTTTCAAAACCTTATGACTGGGTTCCATATCCGGCACAGATTTGCCTCGGTGGAACACCCTCAGACTAATGGTCAGGCTGAAGCGGCTAACAAAATTATAGTTGAAGGCTTACGCCGACGTATGGAGCAAACTGCTAAAGGTAAGTGGGTAGAGGAGCTCTACTATGTGCTTTGGGGGTATAGAACCACGGTTCAAACCTCGGTGGGCGAATCCCCCTTCAAACTAACATATGGATGTGAGGCCATGATCCCAGTGGAACTAGGGGAACCATCTTGGAGAAGAGTTCAAACTCTCGCACAAACAGAAAAGGATAATAATGATAAGGTGGCGGTTGAGCTCGACCTAATAGAAGAAATCCGAACTATGGCATACTGCAGAAACTATGTGGCCAAGCAACTGGTGGCTAACCGGTTCAATAAAAAAGTGCGACCACGGTCGTTTGAAGCAAAGGAGTTAGTCCTACGCAGGGCGGACATAGGGGGGCGAAACGCGTCACAAGGAAAGTTAGCCCCAAGATGGGAAGGACCTTTCAGAGTCAAAAGTAAACTGTCCAAAGGAGCTTACGTGCTAGAAACTTTGAAAGGAAAGCATGTGGCAAGGACATGGAATGCAGATAAGTTGAAAAAGTATTACAGTTAAATTAAATATCTTGCTTGTGCAATGCAAAAACGATGTTCTTTTATGACTTTGTAATTCAATAAATTCCGCATTTTTATTATTCATAAGTTGTGTGTTCCAACTGTGATAATTTATGCAATGAATACACATTCCGACGTCTGGGAACCAGCGTTGCAAGAAATTGAACCCGCCGTTGAAAAAAGAAACTCGGTTGAGCGTTCATTGCTGAATTAGAATCCGAGCTGCACGAGCCCATGTTAAATGGGAAGTTCTGAAATTCTAAATTAAAATCCGAGTTATGGGAACCCAGCCTGCCGAATAGGCAAGAGCCGAGCGTTCTAACCCGAGGTAAAAAATCGAACCCGCCAAGTGAAAAACACTCGGTTGAGAGTTCGAATATAAATTGAATCCGCGCTAGATGAACCCGTTGGAAGTTCAAATACGCGAAGTAAAAAACTAGGCCCAGGTGTTTGAACCCGCCTTGCCTAAAGGGCAAGGTTGAGAGTGCTAACCTCGGCCCATTTATGGAAAAATGGGAAATTGTGCTAAGGGGACGCCCTCGCACGCTATCTCAGCCAAATTCAAAATCCAACAGCAAAGCTCGAAACATACGAGACGGATGTTGCACACAAAGCAAATATAAGCTACACAATTAATTCTATTCTTGAATTAATGTCACGTCAGACAAAAAAGTGTTTATACAAATAAAGCCGGAATATCACCGGCGGATTACAAATTATGGGGTATTCCCCCTCAAGTTCGGCTGACAGCCGGAATCCAACGGCCGACCTTCCTCCTCCAAGCCGGGGACGAAACCTTCCTCATCAGCTGCAGTTGGCTCCTCGGCTGAAGAGTGGAAAATTCCGCCGCTGATATAGCCATAGCAATCCAGCTGATCCAGGTTGAGAGACGCTTCAGGGTTAAAGAATTTGACTTGGTTCACCGCATTATTGAAGGCGGAACCAACAGCATTTTCCAGTGCAGTCTGACTCTGATCATAATCAGCCTGCAATTCTTCCTGCTGCGCCCTCAGCTGTTTGAGTTGAGAGGCCATTTCCCCGTGCTCGGCCTCCGCCTTTGACAGCGTGGATAGCTTGGCTTTGACAAATCTTATTATGGCATCTTTGCCACTCTCCACACCAAAGCAATCCGAGATAGCTTTCAGGTCGGCTTCAGAATTTTTTACCGAGAGACTTAGCTTGGCCGCATCAGACTTCAGAGTTTGATTTTCCTGCCGTAGCTCGGCCAGCTGGCTCTGCATGAGATCCTTCTCGGACACTATTTCGGAGTGCTTCTCGAGCAGGAGGGAGTACGGTTTCATCAGGGAAGCCGCCTTAAAAAGATATTGCTCGGCTTTCTGCAGCTCTTCAGCTTCGGCCTTCGAGGGAGCAGGAGAGCCATAGAAAGAGGGAGGAGCGCGAGTCACGCCGCGAAGCTCGGCAGTGACCCCCATCTCCCATAGGGAACCCCTCCTTAAACCAGCAGGCAGGGGGGAGGGTGGGGCGCTACCCCTCGCAACAGACACCACAGCTCGGGTGGTGCCACCAGTAGCAAAGGGGGTCTCCTCTGGTTCCCCATCCAACCAGTTCTCACCATCAAGGGTCAGATCCAAAACGGATGTGCCATGATGGGGCTCAGGGTTGGACGAACCCGCACCTGGGGAAGGGGCAGCAACCTTCGTTTTCTTCGATGGAGGAGGACGGGCTACACCTTTACCCCGTAAAGCCCGGCAGTAATCAGGCACATCATCTGAATTGGGGTTCATGGTTAAACCTGGCAAATAAAAGAAGCAAGGTTACCAGCACAACCAAGGAAATATCAGTCCCGAAAACAAGATGAAAATGACAAGTAAATAAAAAAAAAATGTTGGAAAGCATACTGGGTTGATCGCTTGCAACATAGGATTTAGCAACCAAGGAGGCAGCACTCATATGACCCTGGGTACGGATATGGGTTAGCAAGGTCTTGGCACTGAGCTTTTCCTCGGCAGATAAGGACAGCCTATAGTCAGCCGACTTACGGAGATAATGCTGGTGGGACCAATATAATGGGAATTTTCCCTCATCTTTTTCCCCAACAAACCACGGCTTCTCACCGGCCTCGGCCACGACCTTGAAGTACGCGCCTTTGAAATTTTTGAAGGAGTCGCTGTATACAGAGAACAATCTCCTGGAAAGCTTACTAATGCGACCCCGGATGCTGGCCCAACCCTTCAACTTGGGAGGTTCAGAACCGGAGCGCGGGGTATAAATATTGAAAAAATACATAAAAAGGCCAACAGAGCAATTCACGGACAGGGATACGCAGAGTTGCTCGAAGGCAACAATGTATGCCCATCCGTTGGGATGAATTTGAGTGGGAGCTAGAAGAAAATGGTTTAAAAGGCATATTATAAAGGGGGAAAAAGGAAAGCGAATACCGATCTTTGTGATCAAATCTCGGTAAAAAAAGAAAAAGGGAGGCTCTTGCGGGTTCCGACCCGAACACACCGGCTCATCTTCCGCTGGGCAGAAAGTGTTAAAACCTACCGGGTTGCCAATGGGTAACCCGGATATTTCCTCTATGGTCATGGAGGATCTAAAGCTAAGAACCTCCTTTGTCACCCAGGGGAATTGCCGACGTAGATTGATACCCACTGGGGCAGAACCTTCTTCAACCACAGCGACCTCGGCTTCTAGCTCGTGATTGGATGAAGTAGTCTCCACGTTGAATTCTGCAGAAGGGGACTCCATAAGAACCTAGAACAGCAAAATGGGTGGATTAAAATAACAAAAGAAGCAAGTACACGCACCTGAGTTAAATAAACTACAGTGTGAAGAGCTCGAAGAACTATCTGAAGAAGTCATGGGAACTGAAGTTCTAAGTCCGGGATGGTGAGAACAACTGCCTAAGACTAGGTTCGCCATGAAGTCATTACCATTCCCAATAAATTGCGCGCTGAGGTAAACGCAATTGAAGCATGGATTTGGATTCCGAGAAAGGGAAGTCGACAATGGGGGCTGAATAGAGGGCTGATTCAAGGTAATTTGATCTTGTTGACCAGTGATAAGAAAAGAAGAAGACCTAGGTCTATTATCTAAGGAAAGGTTGGTGCTTGCGGGCATACAGCCCGCGGCACGGTTAGAAGGCAGGGACCGACCTCGCCTAGAAGATCGAGACCGCCCTTGACCACTGGGACGAGATCCCACTGGTGGACAACGTCCGGAGCCAGAAACAAGACGGCGACGCCCAGGCCTAGAAGCCGGCGGCCGACGTCCAAGACTAGAAGAGGCACCGTGGCCTCGAATCACCTCCTCCTCAGCAGCTCTAGCTTCTTCCTCTGCCAAAATTTCGTCACTTCGGCCGAAAACACGAGGACAGGTGGCCCTCCTATACTCATAAGGAATTCCCTCATCCATACTGGGAACTTTTCCAGACAAGAACAGCAAATGTAACCAGCGACAGTAAGAAAACCGAACGTAAAGGGGACGAATGCGAATGCAGACTAAATGAGGTAAAGAAAGCAACAACATAGAAATGCAGGCAACAAGCAATAATGGAAGGCAAGGAAATAAAGAAAGGTCAAGAAACCCATACCTACAGAGCAAATAATGCCAAATGCCGGACGGAGAAGGTTGATACTTAGCAAGAAAACCTCGAAGCGCAACCGAATGTAGCAAATCGCAAATGGATTAAACAGCAGAAGCAGAAAGGTGAAGAAAGGGGGAAAGTGCCAGTAAAATAGGGAAAGGGGAGAAGTCCAAGAGTTATGACCCGCGAAAACGAAAAGGTAGGGGCAAAAGCGTAAAAGCAAAAGCAAAAAGCACCTGACAAGACAAAACGATTGATATCTGTACAGTCGCAGTCGCATTAAATGCCAAGGCGGGGCAAAGATAAATCAACGATACGCATTATGATGGCTTGAAACACGTGGAGGATGACCGCAAGATGAAAGACTGGCAAGTAAGTTCATACCGGCTCTACAACCGAGATGCCTCAGGCCAGGTAATCAACGCAACTCGGCATCCTGATAACTCAGCCTACCGAGCTGGGGGGCAACTGTTATGGGCTGGACTCAGGCCCACGCTGCACCTCGGCCCAAAGCCCACGCTGCACCTCGGCCCAGCCAAGCAAACCCTAGAGCCGGGCTATATAAGGCAGGTAAGCAGAGCAGTAAGGTACACATTTTCTAATCCTAAACACTATAGATCACACACACACCTTGAAGGCATACGCCTAGGTCAGTGTCAGTGATCCACGTTCCTCCCAGATACCTAATCTATAGGTATCTAGAGAGAAACATCCGTATCCAAGATCAATCATCCAACCTACGTTGGACACATCTGCCAACAGGCAGAACAATAGGTTTTTCAGAATACCATATATAAGAAGGTATTAATATTTGGAAATTTTCTTCACAAATTAAAATACCATGAGGGGGTGTTTGGTAGGAAGACTTTTTATAGATTTCTGGGAAACTGAGTTTGGGATTTTAATTTAGTCATGTTTGGTACATGGAATGCAAGAAAATTTTCAGGCAAATCGGATTCCAAGAATTCTTTTTTATAAAGAAGAATACCAACTCAAAATACCAAAAAATATGTGGTATTTTATAAATCCTGTCTGATGGAATCTGTTGCAATATTTTTGAGACTAAATTAACCCTGTCTCTTCGTTCTTCTTTTTCGTTCCGGGTTTTTCAACAACTTTCTTTCACTCTCTCTGTGTGTGGGTTCCTCACTCTTTCTCTTTGAGTGGGTTCCTCAATCCTCTCTTTCTTCCAATTCCAGTCTTCATCTTCAATAGGTAATGTCTGGTAGCCCTTTCCTTATTAATAAACTTTCAAAAAGAGACACAGAGAGTGAGACCCAATTACAAAGCATGAAACTTGATTCCACGGGAGGAGAAAATCTTCACAAAACCCTATCTCATATTTTCATTGCACTGTACAATTTTGCTTTGCATGTATTAGTTGTAGAATATATCAAGAATTTATAACGTGGTTGAAGAAGATTAAAAGTTTGCAAATTTAGATTGTCTGAAGGTTAGTTTTGTAAAATGAGCCATATTCCTATTAATATTTTACGCTCAACCAAACATAACATCATAAAACTTAACCCAACATTTCCGACAATATTTTGGCCTACCAAACAGTTTTTTGGTAACATTCCCGACAAATTCATTTTCCTATTATATTTCTAGAAATCGTGATTCCCGGATAAAAAAAAATTTCTCTTCTACCAAACGCCCCCGAATGTAAAATACTTTGGAAAATTCCCCACTTTCTTGTACTAAACATGGGTATCTTGGAATCCCAATTTAAGTTTCCTAGGATTTTAAATTTTATCCTCCTACTAAACACCATAGTGTGTTTGGTATGTGAGAAATTTTTTATTACTAGAAAAAAAATCTCAAAAATATGATAGGTAATTTTTTTGGCCCGGATAAGTTATAAAAAGGTGTTTGATAGGAAAAAAATTTACTGATAAAAGTTGGTTGATGGTGGAATATTGATGAAAATGTGTTATGATATTACAAAATTACCAATATTAATGGTCAAATAATGTTAAAATATTAGAATGACAGTCAGCAAACACACATTGGTATCCATTGTAATTTTCAAAATTTATGATTCCAAGAAATTTTGTTGAACCTCTTGTCCTCTCTCTGGCATTCGGGACTCGGATTAAAAAAATACTACACTTCAGTTTGTAATTTTTTTTTCCTTTGCGCAGTACAAAACAAAATGCATGGCAGGAATTTTATAGCGGTATTCTCTAATTTGAAGACACACCAAACAGGATTAATATATTTTACCTACACAACTTTCCCTACATTCTTATCAGATTCTTCGTATCAAACACCCCCTAGAATCATGGAGAAATTTTTATCTATCTTTAGTAAGGAAAAAAAAGTGACTAATAGAGTAACTTATAGATTGAAAATAATATAAAATCAATTTGATTTTAAAATTTTATTAGTTGAATTCTGTATCGGGTGTTATATTTTAATCAAATATACTGCTATTCTAAAAGCATGTAGATTTTTTTTCTAATCACAAGTTTGTTACCTGAGATTTCAGGGACAGAGATTCTAAAGCCCACACATTAAAAACTGGGCCTTATCTGTAAGTGCCAGGCTTAGGTTTCCTTTGCTTCCTAACCAAATACGGCCCATCTCCTGAGCCCACACTGGCGGCCACCAACTAATGAAAGCAAAGCAACTCATAAACCCTAGTTTCCTTCTCGTGCCAGCCGGTGCTACCTGATATCGCAGTCGCAGCGTGCCAAGCTCGGTCGTTCTAGATCCGAAGCTGCAATGGTTTTTTTTTTTTCCCTTTCTCTTTCTTATTACTCTGTTTCTCTGGGAGGATTTTTCGGTCTGTGACAATTTTTTCATTTGAATTGCGCACACAGGGGATCGATCTTAAAGCCGGAGGTAAGAGCAAGAAGACGAAGAGAACAGCACCCAAGTCCAATGATATCTATCTCAAGCTCTTGGTCAAGGTCTGCTTCACATTACTATCTGAACCCTATAATTCGAATATTTTATTATTATTATTATTATTTTGGAAGGAGGGGTTGTCGATGATGATAAATGTGATCCCAGCTCATTATGAGACCTTGAGAATAACAAGGTCTGGGAATAGATTTTTCCACATTTGTCTGAGCCAGCGCTGAAAACACCTTTCTCTCACTATTATTTTATTTTATTTTATTTTTTATTTATTTTTTATATTTTCAGAGCCATGGACATCATATACTTTTTATTTTGATATTCATTTATTGGATATGGAATATCATTTAATCCAATTAAGAAAGTTTGTTTTGACAAATTTTTACTGTGGAACTGCAATTCATTCGTTGTCGTGTGCCTTTTTTTTGTTATGTTAGTGTAGATCCGCTGCAACATGTAAGATTAATACATCTAATATTAAATACTGTGAAACTATGGCCGTTCACTGAAATTTAACTTCGTTATCTTAACCCCAAAGTTCCTTCATGTGTTATGAATCTATTTAAGAGCAATTTTTGTGATTGTAAAGGAGAAAAAGGTTCCCAATGATGCTCTTTCTTTACCATGCTAATGCTGATAACAGATGATTAATACTTCTAGTTTATTATACTGAGGGAACTTTTCTCAATTTCATTGCTATGTCTCATTTTCAATGTTGAAGTCTCGTCATGTTTTTGGAGATGCCTTCTGTTAGTTTCAGGAGCATTTGTTCTCAAACATTTATTTTTTTACCGTTTTTGTGCTTTAAAATTTATTGGAATGTATGGAATTATTCTGATTAGTTGTTACATTGTCAGCTTTATCGCTTCCTTGTTCGGAGAACTGGCAGCAAATTCAATGCTGTAATACTGAAGCGCTTGTTCATGAGCAAGGTTAACAAGCCTCCACTATCTTTGTCGAGATTGATTAAGTATACCAAGGGGAAGGTTTGTTTTCTTCTGTATTTTTGTTGTTGTAGTTTGATTTATCACAGTTTCCATTGATTTAATTTGGAATTTACCTGTGTAGGAAGATAAGATTTCCGTGGTTGTGGGGGCTATAACTGATGATATCCGTGTTCATGAAGTTCCACCCCTAAAAGTTACAGCTCTCAGGTTTACAGAGACAGCTCGAGCAAGAATAGAGAAGGCAGGAGGTGAATGCTTGACCTTTGATCAGTTGGCTCTTAGGGCCCCTCTGGGACAGAACACGGTATGTTTGGATGCCATTATGGGCCTTTGTCATTTTCTGAGTGGTTAATTCTACTAATTGCTGCGCTTTTAGTCTATTGATTGAATAGTTTTGGTCCTGGTTACTGAACATGGTTTTGGTTGAAGTTTTCATATTATGGAATTTGTTTCCTCTCTAATATCCAGCAATGAATCACCACCATACTTATGAGTCATTTACTTAAACTAATCATTTACTGGAATGATAGAATCTTTGCTTAAAATTGATTGTATTTGATCAAGGATATGTTTCTGAATTCTAGCTGGTTGCCGAATATTTTAATTCTCTGCATTTCTCCTGTTTCTTTAGCTGTTTGTGTAAATATTCTGGTATGTACTTTGATAGATTTATAGGTTTTTCAGACGTGGATTATTTATAATTTTCTTGGAAGCAGGTCCTTCTTAGAGGCCCAAAGAATGCTCGTGAAGCTGTGAAGCACTTTGGTCCTGCTCCTGGTGTGCCACACAGCCACACCAAGCCTTATGTGCGATCTAAGGGAAGGAAGTACGAGATGGCTAGAGGAAGAAGAAACAGCCGAGGATTTAGGGTTTGATGTGATAATAGTGCCCTATTTATTTGCTGGTATTTTATTTCTAAAATTCAGATTTTCCCCATATCATAGACACTGAAGGCAGCAGTTTTCGTATTATTTCTGTTCTGATAACGATAATTAGTATGGAGTTTGTTCTTGGATTCTTATTCTTCTAGTGTTTTGTGAAACTCACTTTGATCTCAGTTTTGATGCTAGAGAATGCCTAATCGTTAATTATGTGATGCATCTTTCTCCGTTATGAATATAGACATTAACCTCCATTTTATATAATACCTACTAACTGCGTGCCTTAAACATGTAACCTTCGGCCCCTTCCTAAGGTTATTTTATTTTATTTATTTATTTTTTTGATTTATGAGGTTACTCTATTTTAGTTAATGAAAAAATTATTCCAAGCCTGAGCCATTAATTTTCCTTCTGATGCATGTAGATATACTGGGCTCGGTTGGTGTTAATTTAATAATTATGATCTTATTTTAAATCATCCTAAATGTTGCCATATATTTTCTAGAGGAAGGATATTTTTACTATTAAATTTTTTTACTATTAACTTATTACTGATTTAATCACCATTGGATCAAAGAGAAAGAATGCTAAAAAGTGTTTGAAGAAAGAGAAAATATTAATCCAATGATGATTAAATAGGTAGTAAGTTGATAATGAAAGTTTTTGATAGTTAGAATATCCTTCCTCTAAGGGATTTATTTCGATACATAGAACTGTGTTGTTCCCTTTAAAAATGTATGGAGTGATAAAATTAGAAATTGAGTAATAAAAGTTGCATATTTGTAAAATGGGGTAGGTTATATTTATAAATTTTTTTGTTTACAAACTCTTATAAATTACATTAAGTATGATCGGTCATATTTTAATCATGTAGTGTACGACCGGTCGCACATAATGTAATTTGTAAAAAAAAATTGTGAATGAATCCTATCCCTTGTAAAATTATAAACGAAGTAATAAGGTGTATATTTACAAATAATGATGTTTTTTAATATTTAGTATATACGAAAGGTTATATTTATAATCTCTAAATTGTTTATCATCATTTTTATGGTTCAACATCACCTTTATTCCAAATTAATTGGGGTCGGTGGTAGATGAACCCACATGAAAAATGTAAAACGGTTGAAAAATAAAATAAAAAATAAAAATAAAAATAATATATATATATATATATATATATATATATATATATATATATATATATATATATAAAAAAAAAGAAAGGGACAAGAAGAAGTGGGGGAAATGAAGGGAAAAAGGAATAAAAAGGGACCATTTGGAACGTAGGAATAACAACGGGTTTAACCCTCCACCATACTAATAGCTTTTCTCCATTCCGTCCTAAGACATACCGTCCGCCAATCTATATCTCACTCCATTAAATCTTGTTTTACTACCTTCCCCCAAGTAAGTTTCGGCTGACCTCTGCCTCTTTTTGTGTTGAACTCTGACCCCAAGTAAGTTTCGGCTGACCTCTGCCTCTTTTTGTGTTGAACTCTTGGTAGCAAACTTCTGTTCTTACAGGAGCATCTAGGGGCCTTCTCATCACGTGCCCAAACCACCTCAATCTATGTTCTCTCATCTTCTCGGCTACCGGTACTACTCCGACCTTTCGTCGAATATCTTCATTTCTTATCTTATCCATCCTTGTGTAACCACACATCCACCTTAACATCCTCATCTCCGCTACTCCCATCTTATGCTCATGTTGCCTATGTGCTGGCCAGCATTCCGCTCCATATAGCATTGCCGGTCTTACTGCCGTTTTATAGAATTTTCCTTTTAACTTAAGGGGGATTTTGCGGTCACACAAAAACCCAGATGCACCGCGCCATTTCATCCACCTGCTCTGATTATGTGATTTACATCCTCATCAATCTTTCCACATTTTTGTAAAATGGAGCCCAAGTATTTAAAAGAATATTTTTTGGTACCTCTTGACCACTTAAATGCACGGGCTCTTGGTCCCCATCTCGTACCAGAGAAAACTCACACTTCAGATACTCAGTCTTGCTTCGACTTAATGTGAATCCTTTGGATTCCAATGTGCTTCTCCACAATTCAAGTTTTCTATTAACACCCTCCTTGCTTTCATCAATAAGCACAATATCGTCTGCAAAAAGCATACACCATGTCACTTCCTCTTGAATATCTTTTGTTAGTTCATCCATAACTAAGGCAAAGAAATAAGGACTTAGAGCCGACCCTTGGTATACATCAACCGTGATAGGAAAATAACTTAATTTTCCGTTACAAGCTAATAGTTCCTATTTAATGTTATTTTGTAATTGTTAATTTGATTTTGATTCAACAATTATAAAAATGATTGTAAAAGAAAATAAGTTATAATTGTAATCTCTCTTTAGTATATAACTATAATTTTTGGTTCTTCTTGGAAGAAAATATGAACCCATTTTTAGTAGTTACTCTGTAGAAATTGACTTCAATATGTTAAATGCCCAGCTTGAGCTTTTGACATACAATTATCCTTACGGGAATGGATGATGTAACGTGTTCGGAGTCCAGATCTTCAATTTTGTACTTGAATGTGTTTTAAACAATATTAGATTGGAAAATTTTGTTCAAGATTTTAATTAGTCATTTGCTTCCTTCATTGGGGTATGCTTGAAGAACACTGACCCCATGACCCAGTACACGGAGTGGTTATTTTGAATAGCTAATCCATGCCGCAAGCATCGGCTTCCAATTTCAATTTGACAATCCAAGGGTTACAAATTACACTCAGCATCCAAATGAGAACATGCCACAAACGAGTTCAAATGAAGCTCAAAACAAATGAGCTTCTATAAACAACCGTCCGTGGCAAATTTTATTCAACTAAATTTCAAAGGAAGCAGCTCCACAATTAAGTTGTGGATCAAATGATTCATATCAGTACTTCTTAATAAACTCATAAATGTGTTTGCTCACGTCCTCTGCTGCTTCTTGATTGTTGAAATGTGCTACCCCTTCCTGCACAACCACTTCCTCCAAAGTTGGCACATCTTTCTTGAAACCACCATTGTGTATATAATCCTTCATCCCTGGGGAAGTGTATACCAAGTCAACACCACCTGTAATGAATTTTACTGGTACATCCACGATTCCTACTCCAGTCCATGGTGCTGTGAGCTCCCAATTTCTGCAAAGCATTCAAGTTCCCATTAGCCACTAATTGGTCAGCTAGAAAAACAATTTACAATGATTAGCCGCAAGTCTAAGTGTTCCTATTATTGGTGATAGCTCATATCAAATATCAACTCCACCACTTTATGATTGGTTTTTATATCTCTGTTAAGAATATAAGATAGGGATATGTTATTCTATCTACTTTTGTCCTGCTTACTTTTTTGTCTATCACTCTCAAACACCGTTATATCATAATCTAAAGTGAAGAGAGAAATATAAATATTAATTAAGATTCTGATCTAATGGTATACGTAGGAAAAAAGATAGGTAGAATAACCTATCCATATTAGATAATGTACCAGATTCTGCTTCAATGTAATTTCCCCTGAATTTATTTCAAAATTAAAGAAGACCGACTTTTAATACATTGTTTTAGGTCACATTAAAAAAGAAAGAAAGAAGGAATAGAAACTCACAAGTTCAGATTTCTATAGTAGTTCAACCCTCCTGTGAGTCCTGTCTTCTCAAATTTAGTAACATAATAAGCAAGATCTTCTTCCGTGAGCCAAGAGGGCAATGTCTCTGGTGTATCCGGATTAAATCCAGTTCCATACTCTCCTTTTGGAAAAATTGGGGGACCAGTTTGGCGTGTTGTGAGTATGTTCTTGAACAAATTTGAAAAGTCAACTCGACCAAACTCAGCTTCCATCGTGCCTGGTTCCTGCCAACGTTATTTACCACAAATCAGATCTACAATCATAATTTCATAATCACCAATACAAAATATTTTGATTCACAATCCAATATTAATCATAAGTCACTCACAATTTAAGAAGTTTCACTAAAACCATAACCCATAAAAGAAAAAAAGGATTCATTACTTAGAAAAAGACTAGCAAATCCCCATACATTGAAATAAAAAAAATAAAATAAAAAAATTATATATATATAGATGATGCCAGATCTGGTATTTAAGGTAAAGAAAAACAGGATTACCTGAAATCTGCATATGTAGAAGTCATCTCCATATAAGGCACGAAAACCATCTACGGTTTTGACTTCAGGGTTTCTTCCTAGGAATGGTCGAAAAGGGACACTAAGGCAAATATAGGCTTTGATTCTGTCTGGTCGGAACAAGCATAGATACCAACCAATGATGGCACCCCAATCATGTGCTACGAGGAACACTTTGTCCAGACCGAGAGTGTCAATGAGTGCAATGATGTCACCCACAAGGTGAAAGCATGTGTAGGTGGTTATTGAAGGTGGGGCTTCTGTGTCACCATAGCCTCGGAGATCAGGGGCCACGGCACGGTAACCGAGGGAGCTGAGAGCCAGAATCTGGTGTCGCCAGGAGTACCAGAGTTCAGGGAAGCCATGCAAGAACAACACCACTGGGCCTTCTCCTTTCTCTGCAACATGCATCTTAATACCATTCACTTCCACTGTTCTGTGTTCTATGCTTTCCATCTCTCTCTCTCTTTCTCTTTCCCTGTTTACCTTCTCTGACCAAACTCAGGGATTAAAGGTAACATTTATAAAACTACGTGTTGTGTTGGATTTGGATCGTGGAAAAGATTATCTTATTGGATGACGTTGGTTTAAAAATTATATATTTTTTTTTCTCTTATCTTATCTTATTTTTTCATCTATGAATGATTCTGATTAAATAATATAATCACATAATTACTTTTTCATATAAAAAATCTAAATCTACGTGTTACTATTACGGCGGCTATTCCCTTATTGTTGTTAGGGAAAAATGTTTATCATTTTAAATGATACAATTTACATCATTCTACTCTCTAACACGTGTTATAAAAATTCAAAAAAAGATTTAAAGGTTGTGTTGCGTTGAGTTTTTATTTCCATATTTTTTTTTTTACGATTACTATTTTATTGAGTTTAATATAAATATTTGGGATATCTCTATGTTTCTTTGCAAAATTTATCTCTCTTATTGATTATTAAATACAATATACATTACATAAATTAAAAATATTATTTAATATCAAAATGTGTCCTAACGAAATCTAACACTACAACTTTACATCCTTTAAAATGACACACACTTTTACCTTATTGTTATAATATGGATCTCCAACTTCTCCATAGTAAATTTTTTTTGTACAATAATCAATTATAATTATGTATTACAGATATTATATAGTTATAATACTAAAATTACATCAACTAATAACCTTATAAAGAGAAAAAAAATTGTTTTTAAAATTATAATAATAAATTATCTGTAATATATATTTATATGTACCAAAAAAAAAATTATATATTATATAATTATTATCTCCACGATTGCTACACAAATTTCTTATCCCTTCATAAAAATGATTTTAAAAGTGGAGATCCCTTATTGGAGAGATACAAAGAAACAGAGAACGTGGGATCATCGTGCACAAAAAATATTTTATTTATATTTGACAATATGTTATTATATTGTTTACGCTTTATTTAAGACTAAATAAAATTAAAAATATTTTAACTCAATTTAAATATTTCTTTTTTATTTGAAATTATTTGAATTGTATTGGAAAGAAATTATTGAAATTTAAATTCATTAAAAATGTAATTAATCTTTATTTTGTGTAAAATGAAAGTGATTTTATTATTTTATATTTTATCCTTATAAATAACATTAGTGAAAATGAATTCACCAACAAAGTAAATTTAGTGGATCTAAGATTAGAGAAATTTTTGTGTGGGTCTGGGGGGAATAAATAACAAAGGAATAAAAATGATTTTTTTTTTTTCATTTATGAGAAAGGAATCAGTTGATGGAGCGTATTAAAATTTTCCCAAAGTCTGTCTACTACGTGTGCAAATCCAGAATCCGTGCCGGATTATATTTAGAGGTATATTATGTTATTGAGGTGCGGCGCCAACATTGCTGACAATTATTTTGGAAATTGTCACCCATTGTGGTTTGGCTAATTTTGTTTTTATTTTTTATTTTTTATTTTTTATAAACAATTTTGTTTTCTTTTTATTATTAAGTGAATGGTTAATGGGCCTCTCTTGAATCTTACATTATTGAATCTACATCTATTTTTCATTTTTAAAAAAATTAATTTCTAACCAAAATATATTTTCATCTCTAAAACGATTTATAATTATTTTAGTTACTATATTATTTGATTTGAAAATTAAAACACTTTTTAATATTTAGTGACCGAAAATAAACGAAGTTTTGGTCACAAATAAAAACATGGACTAAATATTGAGTCTCTAAATTTTTTTATTTAATACTTTCAAGCTATTAGCAAAAAAATTAGTGATTCACCTGTTCGATTAAAAATTAAAATAGATTATTGTTTATTAAGCAATTGATTGGGTCTCCTAGTTTAAAAAAGGTTGAGAAAAAATTAACAAATTATTTAAAGGGTTTATTAATGTTATGTTACTCATCCCATGAGAGAGAAAGTGAAGCACTAGTGTGTGTATATTATGTTAAACATAACACTAATTATTTTTAAGAAAATATTAATAAATCTCAAACTTTTATTGAGATTTTTAAAAATATTAGAATTAAGATTATATTTGGACTAAATTTTAAATAAATAATGAGGGTTAATTACCATCATCGTGTCATGTGAAAGGAGATATCCTAACCATTTATGGATAAATAAATTATATTAATTTTGTCACTTCCTATTTTAATATTTTTCTCTCTCATTTTCTATCATCATTAATTTGTCATGAATTATGTCTAAGAAACATATTATTGTGGCTGAAAGGTTACTGGTTTAATTCCTATATGAAACACTGGACAAGCGATAAAAACTTTCTCACTCTATACCACTAGAAGAAGATTAATATCGATACACACACAAAAAATAAAAAATACCCCTAGTGATATGTTAATTGTTTCCATTTGTTCTAGTGCATTATGTTTGTTTAAGAGTCATGAAAATTCGGCCGGCTAATATGAGGATTTTGTTGGTAGGTGATATATAATTTCTCCCGAAAATTTTTAAAGAATTTGGAGAGTATTCCTTGACCTTAGTAGGATATCGATATCTAACCCCACTTAAATTTTTTATTAAAAAAAAATTGGTAACTATTTGAAATATGTCTCATATCACATTTGTCATAAGCTTATATTTTAAAAAAAAAAAAATTAATATTTATATACGCGATAAATCAGTATAAAATATTCTAAAAACAAACGAATGATTCGCTATATACAGTTGGTCATATATATGCGTTTCATTTTTTTTTTATTTTTTTTGATAAACAATGCGTTTAATCTTTATTTAGGAAAGGAGTGGCTATACTTAATTAACCGATTGAGTTTTTAGAAAAGAAAGTAATACATTTCTCTTTCTTAACTTATTGGACAAGTTTAAATTTCATAAAAAATTGTAAAGTTGCATTTTTTTTAATGAACATGATGAATTAGAAACTAACCGGAAAGGATGGCCATATAGAAGTGTCCCTTCCGCGTCTCATCTTTTTTAGAAAATGTAACTAACTATCTGGCCTCTTTGCTAAAACCCGACCACATTTGACTGAACCAACTTTAGATTGGTGTTAAATAATAGCATTGCTCTCTGCATATAAATAACCATCAACTTTGAACGCCAAATCGCAGGTACGCTACGCAGTCTGCGGAGGAGGACTTTCTTCGAGCCCGTTTTCCCTTCGCTTCTCTGCGTGCGGCACCTCCTGAATGCATAGTACGACACCTTCTCTTATTATTATTATTATTATTATTATTATTTACTTTAGTTAGTTTATTTTGTTGTTAACTAATTTCAAATAATGATGAATTTACAACGTGCAGGAGCTCCTTAATTAAACTGAAAAATGGCTGGGGGTCATCGCTAATTTCGTTGCCCTCAGTTCATTGAACGCTAAGTCGCAGCTCTAAGCAATCTCCGGAGGATTAGTTGATTGCGACCGCCGTAGGAGGCTCATTTTCATTCACTTAGGCACCTTCTTACATTTTGCATAGTAAGTGCATGCACCAAACTTATATAATATACAAGTTCGACTCATTAAAAAAAATGTTATGGTTATTAATTATGAGTTTACTGTTTTTTTTTTTTAATTTATATGCCACACTTACATCAAAGTGAGTGGGACCCACTGACTTTCATGTGAGTGTTGCATAGAAATCTTTTAGCAAAAGAAGAAGCATTTTTTCTGTATTAACATTTTGTTATGTTGTATGAGAATTCAACTCCCATGTTAATGATCCTTCGATTTGCATGCAAAATTTTTTTTCTTCTTTTTTTAATAAATATGGGACCCACCACTAGTTGAGTTGACAACATTCAATTTGCATGCAATATACTTTTCTTTCTTATATATATAGGCAGATCTTTAATAAATAAATTTGAAATTTGACATTTCATCTCATATCCGTTAGATCAAAAAAGATCAACGACTCTGATGTGTAAGCATGTGACACCATTGATCTTTTTTTTGATATACATGAGAAGGTGTCAAATCTCACATATATATATATATATATATATATATATATATATATATGAGGTTACAAATCAGAACCGTTGATCTTTTTTGATCAACGGCTATCAATTTCACCGGTGAAATTTGACACCTCTCTTTCTCTATATATATATATATATATATATATATATATATATATATATATATATATATATATATATATATATAGGCTTTAATGTTTCTTTTTGAATGTAGATACGTTATCTACATTTGCTTCGAAAAATTAAAAAATTACAATGAAAAAAATTATTATAACCCTAAAATAAATTATAATTATAAAAATACCTTAATTTCTGACTCAAAATTATATTTCAGTGCTCAATGTATAGATATATTATCTATATTAAGAGTAAAAAAAATTATAATTATAAAAATATATACCTTAATTTTCGTCTCAAAATTATATTTATGAGCTCAATGTATAGATATATTATCTATATTGAGAGTAAAAAAAGGAACCCTATAAAATAATATATTATTAATTTACGACATGCAGGTGCAGGCGTAGGAGCTTATTAATTAATTAAGCGAAAATGTCTGGGGTAGAAGGAAACAAGGGAAGGAGAATCGCCGTTATTGGCGTGTCTAGCTTGATACTTGTGGCTATGGTGGTAGCCGTCGCAGTTCAAAATGATTCGAACGATGACAGCAAGAAGAGCAGCCACGTGGCTTCCAATATGAAAGCAGTCAAAACCCTTTGCCATCCCGCTGAATACAAGCAAGAATGCGAGGAAACTCTTATTCAATCTGCTGGCAACACCACTGACCCAAAAGAACTCATTAAAATTGCATTCAACGTAACCATTTCCAAAATTGGTGATAAACTCAAGGAAACAGAACTCTTGCATGAAGTTGAGAAGGATCCAAGAACCAAGTTGGCACTTGACACATGCAAGCAACTCATGGATCTTTCAATTGGGGAGTTAACGAGGTCACTTGAAGGATTAGGCGAATTTGATATCATTAAAATGGACAAAATCCTAACTAATTTAAAGGTTTGGCTAAGTGGTGCAATCACATACCAAGATACTTGCTTGGATGGGTTCGAGAACACTACTAGCGAAGCTGGTTCAAAGATGAAGGAGCTTCTAACCACAAGCATGCACATGAGCAGCAATGCTCTTTCCATCATCACCGAATTTGCCGATACTTTCTCCAATTTGAATGTCACCAAATTATTTGGTCGTCGCCAGCTCCTTCAGGATTCTGATGAGGTTCCTTCTTGGGTTGATCATCGTAGATTCCTTCATGCAGTTCCATTCAAACACAAGGCTAATGTCACCGTAGCCCTTGATGGAAGTGGGGATTTCAAGAGCATCAACGAGTCGTTGCAAAAAGTCCCCGAAAATAACCGAATGCCATTCGTGATCTACATCAAGGAGGGTGTTTATCATGAGTATGTTGAAGTTACCAAGAAAATGGAACATGTTGTGTTTATCGGTGATGGTGGTAAAAAGACACGAATCACTGGCAACAAAAACTACATTGATGGCATTAACACCTATAGAACCGCCACTGTTGGTACGTCTCCTTAATTTCTTTATCTTTTAGTATTTTTCCTTCCAAAACATTTCACATTTGAGAGGGTGGATAATCTTAATTAATTGCACTTTCCTTTTTATGCTCTCTCACAATAAATATAAATAAAAAAATAAAAAAATAAAAACATACTATTAAAGATATATAAAACCATTAACTTAACATCACCCAACACCTTAAGATTTTGAGTTAAATTGTTTACTTACATGATATCAGAGTTTCATTAACCATAAGATCACAAATTCGATCCACCATTCATGCCCGGTGGGCTCTCGTGTGAGGGAGCGAGTTAGAGATATATAAAATCATTAATGTAACCTTACCCAACACCTTAAGGTTTTGGGTTGAATTGACTGTGAGGATTGAACCCGAGACATGCACTCTGATACTATATAAAAACCAATTCAACTCAAAAGCTTAAGGTGTTGGGTGAGATTACATTAATGATTTTATATATCTCTAACACCAACCACATATAATTAAATTCAATTAGATATTTGTTTGAAAAAATATAAATCAAAACCGTTGTGTGTAAAAAGATACCATCCATTTACATGTATTTGATTCTCTCCAATATATCTTTGGGAGGAGTTTAAAATTTTAATTGTAGATTCATTTAAAATCAAACTAGTCGCGAATTCGAATATTTCTAAAGAAAAGAGAAAGAATATTTTTATGGGAAAACATTTTCTCATGTTGCATGAGAATTCAATTCTTATGTTGTGACCCTTTGATTTGCGTGCAAATCTTTTATTTTCTTTTTCTTTTTTTAATAATGTGGGGCCCACCACTAGTTAAGTCACAACATGAGAATTGAATTCTCATGTAAATCAAACCTCCTATTTTTATATATAGAATCATAAATTAATAACTTTATGCATGTTTATATATGCATGCAGCTATCCAAGGAGATTACTTTGTGGCCATCAATATGGGGTTTGAGAACACAGCTGGTCCCGAAAAGCATCAAGCAGTGGCTTTGAGAGTTCAAGGAGACAAGTCCATCTTCTACAATTGCTCAATGGATGGGTACCAAGACACACTTTACGTACACACCATGCGTCAGTTCTACAGGGATTGCACCATTTCAGGAACAATAGACTTCGTGTTTGGAAACGCTCTATCACTATTCCAAAACTGCAAATTCGTGGTAAGAAAGCCAATGAAGAACCAACAATGCATAGTGACTGCACAAGGAAGGAAGGAACTGCAACAACCTACAGGAATAGTGATCCAAGGTGGTTCCATTGTGTCAGACCCTGAGTTCTACCCAGTGAGGTTCGACCACAAGGCATTCCTAGCACGTCCATGGAAGAATTTCTCAAGGACAGTGATAATGGACACTTTCATTGATGATTTGATTCATTCTGATGGGTATTTGCCATGGCAGACACTAGAGGGTGTTTCAGGAATGGACACTTGTTTTTATGCTGAATACCACAACACTGGCCCAGGTTCTGACAAATCAAAGCGTGTACATTGGGCTGGAATTTGGAACCTTAATTCTAAAGCTGCTCATTGGTTCTCACCAGCTAAGTTCTTTCATGGACATGATTGGATTGAGGTTACTGGAATCCCTTTCTTCGCTGGCATCCCAGAGCACCACAGACACAAGAAGACATTGCTTAGTTGGTGATGCTGCTCAAAACACTAATTAATGCTTATCCTCCTTCATTCTTCTTCCAATTCTTTCATTCATTTTTCATTAATTTCATTCATTAGTTCTTAAGTAAGTGGGTGTTGGTATTCTCCAGGGATATCTTAATCATGTATCTTGAGAATCCCTATTTTTGATGTGATGATTTATTATTATTAAGTGAATGGTTAATGGGCCTTCTTTGAATGTTTTCATTTTTGTCTTCCACACGCTTATTATTATTATTTTTTGCAATGATTAATTTTCATTAATAAGAGACCGAAGAACATAGCAGTACTGTAATTTTGGATTTCAAAAAGCTTCCTATATTTGGGAATCTTTATTATATTTTTTAGGCTTAAATATTAAAAAAATACCTTTATTGTGTAAAATATCAAAAAATGTCTTCAACATAAAAATCATTAATTATTGTAAATTTTTTAGGCTTAAATGTTAAAAAATAGTACTTCTAATTAATAATCATTTCAAAATTGACCAGAAAAGTCTATCTGTTAATTTTGGAAAAAATCATTTTTTAAATGTATTGCACTTTAAATTCAACTTTAATTGGTTGAATATTTGTTCATCAAATAAAAACTCGTTTGTAAATATTGAATTAGTATTCGGTAGTTATTTAAATGGTTGAAGCTTGAATCTTGAGAACACAAAGATTGAATCCTATGATCTTTTATTGACTCAATCTGTTGCAGTGTAATATGTTCTTTGTTCAATAATGTTGTCTCCTTTGTGCTAAACCTTGCATAGAAGTGAGATATATGGTTACTATTAACTTGACTCACATTATCGCCTCGAATTCTATGTTATCACATAGTTTCTATAGACCTTTTTGTCCTCTCTAATTCTACTAATTATAGCCTCTTGATGTAGCACGTCTCTCGTTTAACAAATAAAATGTGGTAAAATTTAAATGAACAATAAATAGGAAAATATGTTTCTTACTTTGGATGAGACAATTTGTCTCGTGCAACATACAAAAAAAGTAGAAGAAACTCACTAAAGAGAAGAGAGAGAAAGAAAATGGATCTTATTCACTTTTTAATGTGTCGCTGTTGCAAACACAACAAGTATACCGGTCGTTCCAAATAATAAAATGATGAGAAAAATATCGTTCCCACAAGGACTAAATTCAAGCAATAATTATTAAATATTATAGTTATTTGAACTATTAATTGACAGGTCTATGTAATTAGTGGAAACCCACATGTCTTGTATATATAAATAGGGAAAACCATAAATCATGTTACAGGAAAATTTGCTTTCTTCCTGCACTAACATCGTTTACCGTGCAATGTTTTTTTGTTTAATTTTTTTTCTATTATTTAGCGGGCCCCACAAAAACATGTTTCAGTAACATGATATGTCAATATTCCTGTAACATTATATTTGCAAAACCCATATAAATATGTCTGTATAACAGACAATAAGTCTCAATTACTTTGTTTTCTGTTTCAATGAAGTTACTTTTCTCTCTCTCATACTTTACTCTTCTGTTGTAATAATAATTCACTGTTTTGATCAGAGTTAGACAATTCAAAGGTGTCTTAAATAGTAACTAGTAATTGATTAAAAATCACTTATAGATGGTAGTTAAAGAAATTAACGAAAAGATGAGTTTGGAATCGAGAATAAAAATTCAGTTAGGGTCCACTTCACCTCTGATTCCTCTTAAGTGAAATAAATTAATTCAATAAAATTTCAACTCTCTTGTTATCAAACGATTCATCATCTAAATACTAATTGGTTAAATCCCTAATGTCTTAGTTATTTAATCCTTTAATCTAATTAGAATCCTAATTTCTTATAAATCCTTTTTAGATTAACCCATCTATTTGAGTATATTACGTGAAACAACAAATACTCTAGTATTTGGGTCCTATACTCGAGTATAAACTCATTACACTTGATTTACTCGAGTATGAAGGTCACATACTCGATTATGAAGGCCAGGGTCAAACAAGGCAGATTGATTTTATGTTTAGGGAAAATGTCATCTTTTTGAAATTATTTAAAAATGGGGGCAAAGTGGTGTTTTTTATGTAATTAAGGGCACAATGGTCAAAAAACCAAAATCTCCAATCAAATTTTTCTTGATTAAAAATTCAAAACAAATCATCTTGAAGACATGGCAACATTGGCGCGCGAAACAATTAGATATGAGAGACTTGGCTCTCGGTGCTTAAAGTGTCATTTTGTGTGAGAGAATTTGGCGCAAAAAGCGCCACACTTGAATTGACTTGGAAATTGACGTTCAAAGCACTATTCCGTGGGAAGTAGGGGTGAAACTAGGCCGGACCGGCCTACAGCGGTCTTCGGCTCAGCCTACGTTAGGTCAGACCTGACTTAGTATATTTCGTAAAATAGGTCAGATTTGAGTCTTGAAAAGGCTTGTTTAATAAATAGGCCGTAGGCCCATTTTCATAAGGTCTGGCCTATAAGCCTACATGCCGGCCTATATTATACTACTTATTTTAAATAAAATAGAATAAGTATGCCTTGAATAAAAAACAAAAGTTATAAATTTAATCAATTGCAATTATTTTTAGCTCAATTATATTCCATTATATTTTAATAGAAATCTGACTTTATTTCTTATATAGGAGGAACCAATATCTCAGCATGTTAGATTATATATATAAATATATTAAAAGATTTTTGGGAGAGGTTATACTTACTACAAGCATCATGATGTGTTTGTTGGATTCATGTAGTTATTTTAATTTACATAATATGGATTTGTTTATTGGATATGATGAAATATATGTTATTAAGTTTAAGCATTTTTCTTTTGAAAGTGACTTAAATGCATATTGTGATGAGTTTTGTTGTGATTCATGATTCTATTTGGACGTTGAAATTATGATTTTTGGTTTAGCAACATAATTTGAGTATTTTGTGAAGTTGATTCATGGTTATGCTTGGAAGTTAAAAATTAACAGGCTAACGGGCTAGGTCAGGCCATTTATTTTTTTATAAACGGGCCAAGTCAGACTAACAGTTAGACTCGTACTAGGCTTGAGCCAGGCCAAACTAAATTTTTTTGACATAGACTTGGATTTTTTCGGGACAAAGTGAAGACCTCTTAAGCATAATGGAACACATATTTTGATGATGACAAAAGATTTACAAAAAGTCTCAAATTGAAGATGGAGTTTGAAGATACAAGTGGTTAGGTATTTTTAGATATTTTGTTACACACTATATTATATCATATAGTATCTACCTAATCTCCAACGCATATCATGCTAATTTCATAATAAATAATAATCATTTTGATTATGATAAAAATATGTTTTAAAAATATTAAATAAGAAAAATCAATTAAAAATATGTTTTAATAAAAACCAAAAAGTAATATAATAAAACTAAATCAATTATATATATATAAAGAAACCTACAGCGATTCTTATACGTTGGTTGATTTTTATATATATATATATATATATGAACTTTGGGTTTTAATATATAATATAATAGGAAAAATAAAAAGTTAACAGCATGTATGTTTACGTGGACCTTTGGAAGACTACATATATACATATATATATATATATATATATAATAAAATAACAAAAATTCATTTTTTTGACTAAAAGAAAAGAAAGCATCACTTTATAAACTTCTTGGTCTTCATCAGATAAAGTTTCCTGTATTTCGTTCTCTTTCTATTCTTCACCGCTTGAAGAGATTTACAGAGAGGACCGAACAAAAGTCTTCATCTTCATGAGCGAAGCTCATTGTCTACAATCTCTCTCTCTGTGTCGTGCCTCTGCTTCTTGATGTTTCTCTCTGTTCATCGACATTGTCAAGAAGAGTTTAGGAAGCAAGAAAAATTTTCAAGAGAAGAAAATCTTCTCAGAACCAGATCGCAATTCAAGAATATGCTAGATCTCTTGATATCTGAAATACACTTAATATTTGGAATTCTTGTGAGAACAACTCATATCATCTTTTAGGGCTTCATTGTGGTAAACTCTAATCTACTCATATTCTTGGTTAATATTTCTATTTGAACTCTATATTCTGAAATCTTGAAGAATTTTAGTTAAGCATGTTAAATCTGAATTTTCGGTTTCATTGAGGCATATTATGTTTAATTCAGATTTTCTTGTGGTTCTGTATTAGAAGATTAATTCTGGATTTTATGTGAAATTTTGAGATAAATTTCAAATCTGATTTTTCTATTGAAATTGTAATATTTTCTTTTAAATCAGATTTCTTGGTGTCCATTGATTAGAAAATTAATTGTGTAATATCCAAGCTCCTTGGTGCATTAATTTTAGAGTTTTTGATACATATGTCATTGGATTAATTTTTTGCATATGGCATAAATTTGTGGAGCTTAGTTTGATATTACCGTGATATATTTGGTGTGATAGGACAATGTATTTTTGGGTTATTTCACTTGTTACAGTTCTGAAAAATTCTATATTGGTTGTTAAAGTGGAGTAGTTGTGTGCTGTAAATCTGTCCTAGTTGTTGCTGCGTTTGCTCTGTAAAATAAAAGGAAAGGTATATTTTCTATTGATATACATCATATAGAAATCATTTTGGGCATATAGGGACTTAAGATAAAATTAGTAAAATTGTTTTAACTGTGTGACAGTTATCTGAACTGGACTTGCAAAATAATTTGATAACTGTCAATCTTGTTGAGTTGGTGTGGTGATTGAACTTAATAGTTCAACTTTGTCTAGACTTTACAGATTTAAGGATCTACTAAGAAAAAGTTTTTGAAAAAGTTTAGAACACCTATTCACCCCCCTCTAGGTGTTCCGTAAGCGTCCTGTGTAAGAAGCCACTTGCCCAACAAGTGGTATCAGAGCTACGTGCTCTGAGTGATTGGCTATCCACCAAAGAGTTAAAGATCCTATGGCTTCTTTCCATCAGGATATTCCTCTTGAGGGTGGTTCCACCTATCGCCCTCCATTTTTCAATGGTATTGATTATCCCTACTGGAAAACAAGGACGCAGATTTTCCTTGAATCGGTGGATCTTAAAATTTGGTATAGTGTAGAGGAAGGATATCAACCTCCAACTAGACTAGATGACAATGGTAAAAGTGTGCTTAAAAAATACACAGAGTTTACTAGAGCAGAATTAGAGAGTGCCCAATACAACTCAAAAGCAAAGAACTTAATAGTTAATGCACTTGGTAAGGATGAATACTACCGAGTATCTTCATGTAAGACCGCATGTGAGACGTGTCTCATTTTAGAAACAACCCATGAAGGTACTAGTGAAGTAAAGCGTTCTAAACAAAATGCATTATCTAGAGAGTTTGAGCTCTTTGAGATGCATGAGGGTGAATCCATATTTGACATGCAAAAACGTTTTATGCATATAGTTACATCAATGAATGCTTTAAATACTTTTCATGATGATGAACTGTTAGTTAACAAAATTCTGAGATGTCTTATTTGGAAAGCTTCAGGAATAAGAGTTAGAGTTAAGCAGAAGAGCTAAGCGTGAGCTTAATAAGAAAAATTCAAAGAGTATAGCTCTAAAAGTTTCTTCTTCCCAATCCAAGAAAAGTAAGAAAAGTACTGATCTTCATCAAGTGAATCAAGCACCGGTGAAGACGATGAAATGACAATGTTCGTGAAAAAGTTTAACAAGTCGTTCACCAAGTTCTTCAACAAAACGTCCAACAAAAGGAGAAGAAGGGCCAACAACCCAAGTAGAAAGGAAAACAACTCAAACAATGCTTAATTTGAGTGTGGAAAGGAAGGTCACTTCAAAAAGGACTGCCAAAACAAAAAGAATAAATATGACAACGACAAGTTCAAGAAAGGTAAAGGCAAAAAGACAAGGAGAGCTTACATGGCATTTTCGGATGACACTTCAAGTACTACAAGCTCCTCATCAAGTGAACAAGCTAATCTTTGCTTAATGGCGCATATTGAAAAAGATCAAATTGAGGTATATTCTAGCCACTCTTCTAGTTCTATGTGGGATTCTGATTCGGTATGTGATCCTAATTCAATGTGTAGTTCTAGCTCCTCTTGTGATACATCTTCTATGGTTGGTCCATCATATGATGATTTGTTGTATGCTTATAAGTGTTTGCAAGTTGAAAATGAAAAATTGACCTCTAAGGTTAAGAGAATTAAAAATGAGAAAAATTGCTTGCAAGACAAAGTTGATGGTTTGACCACCATTGTAAATGATCTAATGAAAGACAATGAGGATCTTAAAAATGAAAATATTTTCATGAATTGTCTTGTTGGATCATGTGATGATGTGAACCCCCCTTCCACTATTCATGTACTAAATGTGTTGAATTATCTAATGAAGTGGATATATTGAAGGTAATGGTTGATAGAATGACTAGTGGGAGAGACAACTTGAATGTCCTCCTTGGTAGACAAAGGGTTGAATCTACTAAATATGAACTTGATTTTCAAAAACCTCCCTTTGCTCAACCAAGAAAGACAAACCGATATCCTCCTAAATTCATGTCTAAGCTACCATTTAAGAAATGTACATATTGTTGCATGAGTGGTCATCTTGTATATCAATGCAATATTAAGAAGTATGGCCTAAAAGGAACTAATCTTAAGTGGATTCCTAAGAGGACTATAAATGTGAGCAACATTGCTTCAACATCTTATGGACCTCAACCTAACATATCTAGCATGTTCTTTAGCCCCAAGGTTAAGAACATGATATATGTTCCTAAGAAAACTTAGTGAGCATGTATGCATCATGTGCCATGGACTATTTTATTTGATAAATCTTTTTGCACATGATGTTTAGTTGTTGTTTGGTGTTTAATATGACATGCATAAACTATTTTTACCACGTCTTATGTTATACTTATTTTATATGATAAATGCTTGATCTTGCTAATGTGCCGAGAAAGGCAAGTGTGGAAGATTATGTTGTAGGTGTTTGAAAGAAAATGGAAATGGATGAAAACATGAAGATTACATTGAAGATATTGGCAAATTGAAGAACCTCTTAGACTAAGCCAAAGAGTTACAAAGAATCAATACTTGGTACAAGACATGGGTAATATTTGGATATATGATATGCTTGTTATATGATTTATCCACTTTTAATCCTTATTATATGCAATAATTGATTTTGATGATGTCAAAGGGGGAGAAAGTATAAATATCATCAAATTGAGTTTATGAGCTTATGCATATTTTGAGGGGGAGTTTTGAGAAGTCTTGAGAACATATGTATGGCTTACTTTTAATTGGCATAATAACTTTGAGTATGCATATGTTTAGGGGGAGTATATGATTACATGATTTAAATATCTTATGCTATTAACCCTTACTTGTTTCAATTTGAGTTTAAATTGCCATCATCAAAAAGGGGGAGATTGAAGACCTCTTAAGTATAATGAAATACATATTTTGATGATGACAAAGGATTTACAAAAAGTCTCAAATAGAAGATGGAGTTTGAAGATACAAGTGGTTAGTTATTTTTAGATATTTTGTTACACACTATATTATATCATATAGTATCTACCTAAGCTCCAATCCATATCATGCTAATTTCATAATAAATAATAATCATTTTGATTTTGACAAAAATATGTTTTAAAAATATTAAATAAAAAAATCAATTAAAAATATATTTTAATAAAAACCAAAAAGTAATATAATAAAACTAAATCAATTATATATATATATATAAAGAAACCTAAAGGGATTCTTATACGTTGGTTGATTTATATATATATATATGAACTTTGGGTTTTAATATATAATATAATAGGAAAAATCAAAAGTTAACAGCATGTATGTTCACGTGGGCCTTTGGAAGACTATATATATATATATATATATATATATATATATATATATATATATATATATATAAAAAAAAAACAGAGAGAACCGAACAAAAGTCTTCATCTTCATGAGCGAAGCTCATTGTCTACAATCTCTCTCTCTGTGTCGTGCCTCTGCTTCTTGATGTTTCTCTCTGTTCATCGACATTCTCAAGAAGAGTTTAGGAAGCAAGAAAATTTTTCAAGAGAAGAAAATCTTCTCAGAACTAGATCGCAATTCAAGAATATGCTAGATCTCTTGATATCTGAAATATACTGAATATTTGGAATTCTTGTGAGAACAACTCATATCATCTTTTAGGGCTTCATTGTGGTAAACTCTAATCTACTCGTATTCTTGGTTAATATTTCTATTTGAACCCTATATTCTGAAATCTTGAAGAATTTTAGTTAAGCATGTTAAATCTGAATTTTTGGTTTCATTGAGGCATATTATGTTTAATTCAGATTTTCTTGTGGTTCTGTATTAGAAGATTAATTCTGATTTTATGTGAAATTTTGAGATAAATTTCAAATCTGATTTTCTATTCAAATTGTAATATTTTCTTTTAAATCAGATTTCTTGGTGTCCATTGATTAGAAAATTAATTGTGTAATATCCAAGCTCCTTGGTGCATTAATTTTAGAGTTTTTGATACATATGTCATTTCTGCATATGGCATAAATTTGTGGAGCTTAGTCTGATATTACCGTGATATATTTGGTGTGATAGGACACTGTATTTTTGGGTTATTTCACTTGTTACAGTTCTGAAAAATTCTATATTGGTTGTTAAAGTGGAGTAGTTGTGTGTTGTAAATCTGTCCTGGGTGTGTGGGTGCAACCGTGTGGGTTGGCGACCTTGTGCTTGGCTTGAGAGTGTGTCTCAAGGCTTGGAGCCTCAAGAATCTACTAGAGAGAGTGGAGGTCTTGTGTGAGAGGAGTTGGTGAACTCCGTAGGTTCGACTTGAGAGTATTCTTAGAGCTTGGAGCAGTGTAGGCACTAAGAAGGTTTTTAATATTTTGTTTGATTGCTTGTGTGACGCGTGTTTGTAAAACAGGTACACTTGTGATAAATAAAATATCTGCAACTACTTCTGTCTGGACGTAGCACCCTACTTAGGCTTAGTGAGTGCGAACCAGGATATATCGTGTGTCCATTATCTCTCTGATTTAATTTCTGAATATTTTGTTTAGAGACTGACAGTTACACTAATTCTTGTTTTAGAGTGCTGTAGCACCTTACTGGTTCTATTATAATTGCTGTAGCACCTAAACTGTTTTCTGGTATTTGGAAATTAATCATTTTCTGTTTTAAGTAAGAAAGCTTGTTGCTGCGTTTGCTCTGTAAAATAAAAGGTCAGGTACATTTTCTATTGATATACATCATATAGAAATCATTTTGGGCATATAGGGACTTAAGATAAAATTAGTAAAATTGTTTTAACTGTGTGACTGTTATCTGAACTGGACTTGCAAAATAATTTGATAACTGTCAATCTTGTTGAGTTGGTGTGGTGATTGAACTTAATAGTTCAACTTTGTCTAGACTTTACAGATTTAAGGATCTACTAAGAAAAAAATTTTAAAAAAGTTTAGAACACCTATTCACCCCCTCTAGGTGTTCCATAAGCGTCATGTGTAAGAAGCCACTTGCCCAACACAAAACTTGACCCAGCCCAACCAACTTATCTCCTTTGGTGTGAACAAACAGAGAGCAGTTGAAATTGGCACTTTTAGCACCATCACCTGAGAGAGATTAGTGCCAACAATAAAAAAAATGGGATACTCTTGCTTGCTTCCGTGCTTCTTGTAACTTTCTTTGCCTCTTTAATCTTTGATATTTTTCAATCAGAATTTTTTTTACAAAACACAATAATTTCATGAAAGTATTCCTGAGAGTGAATCAAAAATTAAATCACAATTTTCATGTGTTTTGGCTGAATTTAAAGTAATTACTTGCTCAATTTGGCTCTTAATATAGAGTAGATTCATGGCATATTAGTTGCATGAGACAATTTGTGTCATGATACATGGAAACATATTTTCCAATAAATTATTAAGTCTCAAATCAGTTAATTAGAAATTATCCACGTAAAGAACGTAGAACCCAAATGACCCTCAAACTCAATGCCTTTAAATAGAATTATTGAAGTAAGTTGTTGTTTTTGAAGAAACAAGAACTCGAAAGTTCACTTGTAAGAAATTATTAAATGGGATTGGTGGGTTAAGAAAAGAAAGATATTGTAAGTAGCTAGCAGGTGAAAAGGCCAAAAGGGGGAGAATGGTATTCCAAAGAATGACGTCCGCAAAAAGTCCTCCTACTCTCCGTGATCAAGTCACAACGCGTTTGGTAGAAGATTTTTTTTTTTTTTGTCCGAAAATCTCAATTTTCAAAAATATGTTAAAAATATTTAGTTTACAATAATATCCGTAAATTTAAAATTTAGAAAAATTCAATTTCCCGGAAATCTGACAAAATGTCGGATACCAAACGCACCCTCAGAAAGGCTTCTCTGATCACGCACTACACTATGATGCGTTCATATTCTTCGTTGCATTCGAATTCTCATTCTGTTATGCACTCCTCAGTTGGCAATATTTAACTTTTTACCTAGCTTTAATTTACATGCTCATATTGTTTTAACATGCCGTGATATTCGAATTTGCTCAAGTCACTAGCCAACTATAACTCTGGAATTTCTAGCGTGAATATTAGAATACCAGAGTTATTAGCCAATAAATCATTTTGTTGTTATGGGTACTAAATTTTCCATTTGAATTTTAATTTGATATAAAATCTAATTATTGCGTATGTTAGGCTGAAGTGTTCATTTTTAATTACTTTCAATATAAAAAATTTATTGCATCCTAGAGCATTTTGTTATGAAAAAGAACACTGAAATAAAACCAGTAATTTCATAGCAAAAAATAGATTTGAGATATAAAGAAGAGGCCTAGCTAGTAACTAGTCACTTAACAATCAAATCGCCTAAAGAAGGATTTAAGTTACATAAATTAACATAAACATTATCATCTGCAGTTTTTTTCCTACACACACTTCTATAACTATGTTATCTTTTTTTTTTTCTCAAGTGGTGGAGTTCACAAGTTTGTCTCTATTACATGAGATGATTTATCTTCTTTAACATAGATTAATAAAACCCTACATATATATCCCTACTTAAAACTAATCCTATAAATATAAAAGAAAAAGAATCGAACAGCACAAGCTAGCATTACTAATTACGTATCCTCCTAAAAAAGATCTCACCTAGTGTTTGGGAGAGGCCTCGCCAGAAGAGTATGGAATCCTAGTAACCTTAATCCAATCATCACCATTAAAGAACATGGATGGTAAGAAACCACGTGCGGATTTTGATGTGAGGGTCTTGATCCCAGGCCATTTTGCCCGCTTGGATTTGTTAGAACCTGGGCCAGTGTTGTTATACTCAGCATAGAAGCAAGTGTCCATACCAGAAAGACCATCTGGTCCTTGCCATGGCATATAACCATCTTGTTGAATCAAATCCTCAATGTAGGTTTCCATGAAGATTGTCCTCGAGTAATTCTTCCATGGACGTGCTAGGTAGGCCTTGTTGTCGAACTTCACTCCATGGTTCGACACAATGGAACCACCTTGGATCACTATTCCTGTTGGTTCGTGCCTCTCCTTCCTCCCTTGTGCGGTCACGATGCATTGCTGGTTTTGCATTGGCTTTCGGACCACAAAAGTGCAGTTTTGGAAAACAGCCACTGCATCACCAAAGATGAAGTCTATGGTACCTGAAATGGTGCATTCCCTGTAGAACTGACGCATGGCGTGAACATACAGTGTGTCTTGATATCCATCCATTGCGCATTTGTAGAATATGGACTTGTCTGCTTGGACCCTTATTGCTACTGCTTGATGCTTGTGGGGGCCAGCAGAATTCTCAAACCCCATATTGATGGCCACAAAGTAATCTCCTTGTATAGCTGCATGCATGCATAAACATTTCAATTCATGGTCATTCCCAAGTAATTAATTATATATTTATAAAAATCTCCTACAAATCACAAATGGTTTTAATTAATTTGATTTATATTTTTTAAATGCATTTTTTTTTTAAATCTTTGCACTGATTCATCTTTTATTGGACTAATCAGATGTACTAATCAAGATTACAATGGCGACAAAATAACAATTTGTAATTAGAGATGGCAAAGCGGGCTGCCCGCCCCGCCATTGAAGGTGGGCTAGATATTTCAGCCCGTCCCGCCAAACCCGTAAAATTTTACACTAAAAATTAAAAAAATAAAAATAAAAATCAGCCTGGGCGGGCTTGGCACTGGTTTGGAAAACTCGGTTCATTTTGCCAGCTCTACATATAATATAAGGGGTAGGATTGTAATAACCAATTAGGGTTATTACCAATCGATTTCACTATTTTATTGTTAGATCGATTATGTTGATCAAATGGTTATATTTTATTCCATTTTTGTATAGTTATAATTCCTCGTATTTAATGTGAAATAACCATACAAAGATGGAAATAAATATAAAATGTTAAATATAGGGAATCATAATCATATAAAGATGAAAAAAAATATAATTATTGGATCAACATAATCAATCTAACGGTGAAATTGATTGGTATATTGCTAATAACACTAATTAATTGTTACAATATTATTTCTCATAAAATAATTAGAGAAATATATTTCTAATGTGATCAGACAAAATTGTAGACATGTACACACAAAAAGATGTGTGTTATCCATTGAAGACAAAGAGAGAGAAAAAAAAAATTCAGTCTCGTTTACGTTTTTATATGTGTATAAGACAAATTTCATTCATAAATATGCCCATATCATTAATCCTATAAGTATGAAAGGATACATACCAACTGTGGGGGTTCTGTAAGTGTTAAACCCATCTACGAAGTTCTTCTTGCCAGTGATTCGTGTCTTTCTGCGACCATCACCGACAAACACCACGTGTGTCATTTCCCTGGTAACTTCAACATACTCATGATAAACACCCTCCTTGATATATATCACGAATGGTTTTTTGTTCTTCTTGGGCACCAGCTTCAATGCCTTGTTGATGGTCTTGAACTTTCCGCTGCCATCTTTAGCCACAACCACATGAGCCTTGAGTACTTTGCGTGAACTCGTCTGAAGGAGTCTACGAAAACCAGCACCATCATTATCATCAGCCCATGAGGGAATTATCTCAATCTCATCGTGATCAAGAACTTGTTGTTCATCATCCACAGAATCCTGAATCAAACGACGACCATCTGATCTTGTACTCAAATTCATTTCCGACACAGTTTTCGCGAGTTCTGAAATGATGGCGAGAGCATTGCTACTCATGTGCATGGTACTCGTTAAAATGTTCTTCATCTTCTCACCAGCTTCGCTCGTGGTGTTATCAAAACCATCCAAGCAAGTCTCTTGGTAAGTCACTGCACCGCTGAGCCAAACCTTTAAACTCGTGAGAATGCTATCGAGATTGTTGAGATCAAAATTTCCCATTCTCTCAAGTGACCTCTTGAATTCCTCTATTGAAAGATCCATGAGTTGTTTGCACGTGTCAAGTGCCATTTTGGCTCTTGGTTCCTTCTCAACCTCGTGCAAGAGATCGGTTTTCTTGAGTCCGTAACTGATTTTCGTAATGGTTGCATTCAAGGCAATTTTAATGAGTTCTCTTGGGTCAGTGGTGTTGCCAGCCTCTGCTTTAAGGCTTTCCTCGCATTCTTTCTTGTAATCGGTGGGTTGGCAAAGGGTTTTGACTGCTTTTACGGTGGTGTATACATGGTTCTTCTTATCATTGTTCTTTGAATCATCATCATTGGAACCATTACTTGTGAAGTTGACACCAACTGTAATGGCAATGACCATAGCCACTAATAAGAAGGTAGAGACGCTAATGATGACAATTCTCTTCCTCTTATGTGCATCTACCCCATTCATTTTCACCTTCTTATTTATGCAATACAATAACGGTAGCGCGTCCAAGGAAAAAAACAAACTAAGGTAATTAAATAATGATAACACTTATATACAAATTAAATAACTTTTACCAAACTCCTTCGGGCACAAGAAGCCTGGTCTCTAGCCTGGTCTCTTAAACAGAACTCTCGAGTTCAAGCCCTGAGACCGGAAAAAAAGTATTTGGGATAACCGACACCGAAAGGGTGCGACAGTACTCAATGTGGATTAGTCTTCGGTTACTGCCGGAGAATACCCTCGAATTTATTCAAAAACAAAAAAAAAAAACTTTTTTTTTATGGGTTCTGTTGTATATGTTTTTCTAACTTGTGGATTGATTCCTGCACGCACTATGCAAAAGGAGGAGTTGCTGAGGCGGTGGCAACCCTCCGTCAAACCCCTTAGGAGTGTGTGTGTGTGTCTCTGTAATTGGCGTGCAAAATAGGAATTTCTTTTTTATGTAGATGAAAGAATGGTTTAGAACTTGGTTATGCTAATTGTGAAAAAGATGAATAGCGGAAGCCGCACAATATATAGAACCTTTCTGGTTTGTTTTTTTGGATTATGCTAATTTTACAGCTGAACATTTGTTCACTTTTGTTTTTCTGATCATGCGTGGTGGGCACGGGTTTAGCTTCTTATCTTATATTTGGCGTTAGTTGGATAACCTCTACGCAAAAAAAGGCTAAGATAGTGAATGGCATGCCGAGCGTATCAACCAATAAATCTAGAGCAGGGGCACACAAGTTAGGAGTTCGGAGTGTTTCGGTTGCTAGCGATTGGTGTAGTTTACTCTATAGTCATAGTTGGATTGATTTTAGTTAAAAAGGTTATAACTAGTTGGCAGATTCCATTTCGAACCTTTTCCATGGGTCCTCCGGAATAACATGGAGAAAAGGAAAAAACAATGAATTATAATTATTTGTAAAAACTTAAGGAATTAAAATTTAATATTTATAAATTTATATTATATATGCATGTATGTTTTATTGTAATTTTAATTGTTGATTTTCTTATTAACATTTATAACCTCTCTTTATCTTTAAAAAATAAACCCCACACCTATGAAGCACCAACACATCAAAAATCCTGTCGTGTCGTGTCCGACACTCTCTGACATTCCGACACTCCAATACGCATTGTAAAAACTCAAAAAATGGTTCAAAGGTTGTATTGCGTCGCATTTTTAGTTCCAACTATTAAATTTGTTGGATTACGATTACCATTTTATTGAATTTAATATTACTATTTGAGATATCTTACGTTTCTTTATAAAATTGATGGGTATTATAAGTTTAATTTCTTTTTTTTGTTAAATTATTGAATATTAAATATAATATACATTACATAAATTAAAAAAATTATTTAATATCAAAACGTGTCTTAACGTGTCAAAATATAACATTTTTTAGAATTAACGTGTCAGAGTGTCGTGTCGTGTCACGTGTCCTGTAACACCCCGTGTATACCAGGTTTGTTATCATGTCATCATATTAAGCGACGCTTAATTTAAAATACGGAATAACTTTTGCTTTCATTCAATTATGACGTCATTATCATTAACCAAGTTGATTATTAAATTCTTTTTCAAAACAATGTCTGTATGTAATTACAAATAAACAACTAACTAAAATACCTTCATAATATATATAAGTGTGTCTCTAGTCACGAAACTACAACACGTACAACAGACATAATCCTAATAGTTTATACAACACCAAACTAAAGTCATAACATAATAACGTGGCATGGACAATCCCCATGCTTACCAAATAAGGCAATAAGCCCAACAAAGTCTCACATCAGATAACATGATAATAAATATAAAGCATGTCAGCATCCAGCAAATCATCATAAAAGCATAATCTCAACTCAGCTCCAGCCTCCTGCCGCCCGAGGTATCAACCCCAGTATTATCTGAACCTGAAAATGTGCCCCAAATGTGGGGTGAGATCTCTAAACAGAAATCTCAATAAGGCAAGGGGTTTCTCCACCCCAAGCTCACTTACATATGCAATATAAGTTCAAAAGCAGTTTAATAATATAAGTTCCAAAATTTGTGCAATGCAGCATATAATCATGTCATGTGTGTCAACAAATCTACTGGCCAGAGAAATGCAGGGTTTACATACGTCTATTACCTACGTTTAGTGCAAGACACCACTTGCACCCACCCACAAAATCACCCTATTATATATCTCTCACATACTTAGGCTTACCGTCTAGGTGAAACAACACATGCATATCATAATAACAGCTCAACAACATTTCAAACTCAATACATGAAAACACATCATGCATATAAACCATCCCCCCATGGGACATGGTGAAACCAACAATGGCTAAACCGAGGACACGAAAGCTTACATCGCAAGCTAACTATCCCAAATAAGAGTCCAACCAAGCTCAAGGTCCACAAACAGCACTCTCACAGTCTATTTATACCAACAATCATATTCTACAAGCATATAACATAAAGACAACGCTTTCCTTTTACGTTTCATGTCTTTAGGCTTCTCACAAAGCCATAAGCCCTTAATCACTTAGATTCTGACTTAGATTAATTATTACAGAAGTCCACATTACCCAATCATGGGTCACAAACCCAAAATACCCTTATGTATGAATAGTACAGATACTGTCTCGAAATTCCAATAATATCCGGATATAAGTCGGGGCCATATCCGGATATCCATATCCGGATATTTTGCGACAGAATGCAATTTCTGCATTTCGCTAGAAATCACCTCCAAGGATCCATTTTTAAGACTTTTAAATGTCAAAGTATGTATCTTTAAGCCCCTTTAGGTCAGTGATCACGTTGGTTACTTGTTCCTCTTATTAAACATGTCAAGGCTTCATTTTTAACTAAGGAAACTAATGATCAAGGTTGGTGAAGCTTACGCAAGGTTCAAAACAGAAACAAGGTGGCTCTTGGAGCTCTCAATCAGCCCCCACCGTTCTGACTCCACAAGGAAACGAAAATGACAAGCAAACAAGGTCTTTTCTTATCAAAAATGGCTTCTTGAAGCCTTAACAACCCAAGAGAGTTCTCTCACTCCACCCAACCAATGAACTCAGACCTTCCTCCTCAGAAACAGAGGTCACAAACTTAGAAATGGTGGCTCTTTCCCACTCACAATGCTATCTCTCAATCACACAAGTGTTTAGGTGAAGATTCTATGGAAGAAATGGCCTCTTGGCTCACACTATGAAGAAGAGAAGGCAATGGAATAGTGTACGGGAGCTGGTCAGCCACCAAGCAGTGGCGGAGCCAAGATTCCGATTTAGCTGGGGCCAAAAAATTTGACACATCAAATTATCAAAATATTTACCGTAATTACATAAATTTATTAGGAAAAAAATTACCATGAATTCTAGCATACTTATCTAAATTATTTACTAAATAATGTCAACACTACACCAGAATCAACCCAAGCAATTTTATTTGAACCAGACCTACTCTTTAAATTTGAATTACTATTTGCAGAAGAGAAAGTGTAGAACAATTAAAGCCCAAGAAAAAAAAATAGTTTAAGATTTATCAAAAGAAATACGAATCTAAATAATGTATGTAGATCGAGGTGTCTTTAAAAAAATCAATTCTAAAATAAAGAATTTAGCACCTTTACATTAATCTATACAAAAAGTTACCAAAAACAATTAAGAGTGTTTGGCATGGTTTTTTTAGTGGGATTCATTTGGGTATGTTTGAAATGAAAGTTATTATTTATTTATTTCATATATGAGGAACCCCTACACAGCTACACTGGTCTTTGAGAATCATAAACCAATACCATTACACTAAGTTGCATATATCTTTACAATTTATATTTTTTACTTTTGCTTGATATTAAAATAAATGTGTTGTAAGTCACTAAGTTATCATGAATTAATTTATACAACTGCAGGAAGTATCATATAAGTATTAAGTAATTGCTTGCAATTTCTTAATTATTTATAAAATAGTTATTGTGAGAAAGAAAAAAAAATAACATTTTGTTTTAAAGAGCAACGACGTGAAATGCAATAGGCTTTGTCGCTATGAAAAAAAGTCATAGAGATGCTGCATAACTTCATAATTTGTCAAGAGAAAGTATACAAAGACGATTCAGATTCAGATATTTAAGGAAACACTAAAGAACAAAACACTCAAAGCATATCTTCACAAAATAAAATCAATCACAAAAAAATTCAAAAAATTTCAGAATAAAAAAGCACCAATTTAAGAGCAAATATCATTGGGGTTTCTAAATTTGAGAGAAATGCGAGCAGACACGAAGACACCGCTGAGGTTTCCAATTCTACTGAGAATGTATTAGACTATTAGCTGAGAAACAAAGAGCACAGGTGGGGTTAAATATTAATTTTAGAATGAGACAAATAATAATTAATTATATAAATGTATATAATAATAATTTTTTAAAAAAAGTTAGCAGGGGCCAAGGCCCCACCTGGAGACCACGTGGCTACGCCATTGCCACCAAGTCACGTAGCAACAGAAAGAATACCTAGGGTTTAGTGCAAAATGAGTATATATATAGGCGATTTAAGTTTAAACGCCCAGTATTAACACTAATAGCTACGCTTAGCATTTTAATCCCAAATTTTGGAATCTGAACCTACTCATTTTTCTAAGATTTGTCATATTTTTATTTTATTTTTCGCAGTACCTTTCCGGTATTGGCTTTTACGTAGCCAGTATCAGTTCTGGCACCAGTTCTCATTATTCTGACCTGAAACTTGTTTTATTATTGTCTTACATTTTATCCTAAGAATATTCTCATACTTATTATAATTTTTCGGAATATTTCATCCGTACGCATTTATAGAGTGAGGCAAAACCGGTATCTGCACTTTTCATCAGAAAAGTGACTTTCAGCATTCTTAATCACTTACTATAATTATTTAAGCCTTTTCATAATTATTTGGATCAATTATAAAATTATTTCCTAATTTATATTTAATTAATTTAATTTCCTAATTTAACGGTGCAGATTCTTACATGTGGGTGGTGCGTAGCCCCCCACCCTTTAAATGGACAATCCTTATTTAACGGTAAGACTCATGTGACATAACTATAAAAGTGTAGATAGAATAAGTATTTACGACTTCACTAGTATTGAAAATATTTTCCCAGTCCTGATATTATATGGAAAATAAGAAGATGTTTATTTACTTAAATAGAAATTAACACATTTTTGTAAGAATTATTCAATGTAAATAAATGAGTAGAGGAATAAAACCATAAAAATCAAATCAACTTGAAGTGCCAAAAAATTCACTGCAAACGAGCTTTGAAAGGCACTCGTGACTTGGGCAACCATATGTCACCTTGTATAAATTTGTAGACCGTGAAATCATCTGCATCCTTTTCGTCAATGAGATGGTACCCTTCCCATGTTACCCTATTGCTAGTATTTGAACCTGGTCCCCAGTTACCATACTCTGCATAATACAGTGTGTTTAAAGCAAAATCCCCTGACCATTCGATCCAACCCTTTGGATCAATTAGGCCATCCATGAAAGATTGCATGTAAATTGTCCTTGAATACTCCTTCCAAGGCCGACTCAGATACGTTTTTATGTCATTATAATTGCTAGTAGCATTAGCCAACTCACTTGCTGCTATAATGCAACAGTTCTGTATGGTGATGCCAGTTTTCTGGTTAGGATCTGTTCGGCCTTGTGCTGCTATTGCATTGCATTGCATTGGTTAGCATAGAAAAGTTTTTGTATTTGTATTCATCTGTTTTCAAATTCATATGGTGTATCTGTTGCAAAAAGTAACACGAAAAAATCCATGTTGCGTTGTGTATCAACTTGCAAAGAGGAAATTAACTCGCATTAATCTTCATAAAGGTTATATTTGTAGTGTCATGTCAACATAACATTGGTGAAGCTGCATTTAGTATACATATTGTCAATGTCTTATCGTGTTAACAAGCGACACACTTTGAGGTTGACAAATTATTCATGTCGTGTCAACCCATACAACAAGACATACTCTGAGGTTAACGAGTTATTTATGTCATGTTGTGTTAATCCACAAAATAAGCAATTTTTGTTCATATTAAAAGTTTTGACGTGTTTTTATATTCGTGTGTTCGTGATGAGTGTATTCGTATTCGTATTAAATTTGTATTGTATTATGTCAATTGTCATGTGAACCCGAATTGTCACCCCTAAAAATAGTTGATAAAGAAACAAGAAAAATCTAATTCTCCTTCGGATTCTTATCACATTAATTTGGTCCAATTTGAGCTTTTACTATAATATGAGTTCAAGAACATAATAAAAACATATGTATCATATGCCCAAACATATAAAGGGAAATAAGAGAGAGAGAGAGCTTCAAAGGGTAGAGGGAGCAAGAAGGGGGAAGAAATTGATAATTATTCTGCTTTTCCTTCCCATGCACGCCAAGTCACACTTATACAGCATAATATTACTAATCAAGTTTAACTGTGTTCTAATCCACTGGAATTATTAAATGTTGGACTAAATGATTCCAAGTCGTTACTTGGGCTTAAATAAATGTTCATGTGGTTCTCCAGCGATCATTAGGTTCTCCTTGCTCTAATAAGCAATAGACACGTACTCATGTAAATCCTTGAAACTCTAGTCTTTTCTTCGCATCACTGTGTGGGTGGACTACTGAACCATCAATTGCAATGATGGCAGATTTTTAATAAAAACTTGGGAATCAATCATCTATAAAAACGGGTACTGTGGGCCTCGAAATCTTTGGAAAAGATTTTGCTTTGATTCTTGACGAGTAGCTTTCTACAGCGGAAATCACCACCAAATTTTCTAAATGCGTTTTCAAATTAAATGACACTACAAGATATATAAATTTGAAGACAAAGCACTCTCAGAAATCATACCACAACTACTAAATTATACTTTAGAATGAAAGATGTTCCCCCAATGTGAAAGTTAATTACCCAGTTTTGATGATTATTAGCTATAAGGACCAAGTTTTAACTACCTAAATTTTTTTGACAGAAGAGTATATAGATAGACATATCCTCATTATCGTATGAATTGTCAATACTTTTTCATATTTAATATCTTTCAGAATACATAATATAATAATTCTTTTTCTAATTATACATTACGTTATTCATAAAGACGAAACGGCTACATTACGATTTTGTTTGTTTTGGGGCCTTGCCCCTCTGCATTAAATAAAAAAAAACGGCTACATTACTCACAACACAATAATATAGTTACAAAGTCCAATTGCAATTGCAATTTATCCTTTACCTTGCATTTGACCAAAATGGAAAGGATATCAGATTTTGTTGTACTGGTTTTAAAATTTTAACATTCATATATTTGTCTTAAGTTACTAACATATCATGAATAGTCTGTATAATTAATATAGTTAACACATTAAGATAAAAGAAATTATTTACTATAAAATACCAAATCAATGAAAATTTGCATTCAATTAAATTTACTATTTCTCCATCTTTATAATTTCCATTCATCTATTTTATTAATTTATATTATGTTTTTTTTTTTAAGAATTGACACACAAAAATTATAACGATAATTTCTAGTTTTAGAAATTACCACAGCAAATAGAATCAATAAAGAAATTTAATTTAAAAATAAAATTCAGTTAAACTCGATTGAAATTGAATAAATTAAATTTCACAATCAAACCAATTTATATTTTATTTTATTTTAAACAAATTTTTATTTCAATTTATGTTGTGCTCCGGACAAACGTTACCAAGCTAAAATCTCACAGGCTTTAACTTATAATCCCATGCTTGTATAACTTGTCACTGCCTTCCACCGGTGATTGACTTAATGGTGGCTGTCTTTTGAGCTGATCTATCTCATCATATGACATGACAGCCCCAGCATTACAATACCAAGGTTGAAGATAAGTTGTATCAATGGATGATGACCATGAAGATGGATGAAGTATCACAGAACCCCAGTCCCTAGTTCCAAGCCTTGCTTCCTTTAATCTTCTCCTTACCAACAAGCCTCCCAAGTCTTGTTTTTTCATTTCTGATACACTTTTGAGTATTGTGATGCAAAGGAGAAGCATCAGTACTGCATCTTCTTCCGGCAATACTTCAACAACTAATAGCCTCCAGTTTAGAAGAGCAGTTGCTTTTCCAACAGGGTTATCTTCTGTGAAACGGACTAGTGTTAGAAAACCCTCTTCATCTTCCTCTTCCTCAATCTCTTTATCCTCTAACTCGATTTTTATTTCTTCACTTTTGCTCTTTGACTTTATTTTCTTTGCTTGATATTGCATTTGCCTCCCTTTCAATAACTTCACCTGCAATTGGTGATTGTAACTTAGGCCAACTTAAAGAAGTAAAATTCACACTTGATTTCAGGATAATATTCAGGGAATTCTCCACTCTACCGATGACTCTTGGGATGATTGATTTCTCAAACTAAAGGTAAGACCTGACACTGATAGTGATGACTCCCACTGTATAATCAATTCATCTCCTGTTGAAAAGCACCACGCAGCTTTCCATTGTTCCGCAGGTTCCTTTGGTGTTGCAGTAGCCACCACCTTCTCTGTACTAGACAGGAAAAAAAAAGGATAATACAACCAATGATTTTGTTGTCAAGTAGGCATTGTATCAAAATGGAGACAGGAAGACATGCAGTTAAGGCATTTAATTTTCCTGTTCTCAAAGCAATACTTAACAAAGAGTACAAGACCTAATCTAGGTAAACTATAAAGAAAGAGATAGGATCAAAGCTTAGAAGAAAGCAAATGTAATGTCGTAGAATAAAACCAATTTAAAAGGGTATCTCTATCTTTAACATGTAATACAAGCTGAGATTTTTTCTCACTGTTGGAAAGATGTATAGTTTTTCTCGCTTCAGATATGAAACTTTGAGTATTCATAAATGTTTTTGTTATACAGTATCGTTACCGCACTAGAGTTTAACTAACAAGTTTAGGATGGATTGGTGTGGTTCCTACCTATGCAATCAAATAAATTCATTATGTTAGAGTTTCAAAATTTAATGTCTCAAATATGCCATGGGAGGGTTACAATTCTGAAGATGTTGTACTCATTAGTGAGCGTCTGGTCTATGATGATATTTTTACCTCTTTTCATATACGGAAATACGAAATTCAGACTCATGTGACAAGTTTGTCTTCTGACTCATTAATTGACCAAGTGCCTGCAAGGTGGGCTTATAAAGGAAGCTATGACTAAACACATTCACCATGACTATATTCATGGAACAGATCCATAAAACATACCAGGGGCTCTACCAATGGAACCAGCAACATAAGACCAAGATCCTTCACGTATCTCTATAATCCTATCCTCCCATTTTACAGCCGAAGGAGTTTCACCTCCTCTTCTCCAAAATCCTCCTCCTATCCTGTAATTCAAACATTTGCCTGTAAGGAAGCACAAAATGGAATCACTGTATTAACTCTACCAACTATTTCACAATAGCAAGGCAGAGTTCTGAAAGTTTACCTAATTCTAATAACAAAACACACTTTCCCTGCATGATCAAGAACTGTGCGAGACAACCATCGCCCTTCTTGTGGATGATAACTATTCATCTTCATAATCACATCAGATATCATCGCCCCAGAATCATCCGTGACTCGATCTGGCACACATTTCAACAAGTATGGAGCTTGAACTGGTGGGGTTATTGATGTAACAACATTCACCTGTTGACTAACTTCCTTTTCTGAAGTTAGAGAATCTGCTCTCAATAAATCATTCCAGCGGAAAGAAACAGTGTCTTGCAGCTTACTTCCTTTTAGACAGTTACCACCATGCCGACGATACTCAAGCATAACTCCCTTAGTCCCAAACTCACAGTAAAGATGCCAAGCTTTTTTCCATGAATCAAAGGGGAAATTGGATAAGGATTTGTCTAGCTTTAGCTCGCTATGACACCTTTTGATTCGGAGGCGTAGGAAATCACGGTTTATATCCTTTTGCAATGCCTTTATCCCTGGCTTAAGCCTCACAAACACGCAGACCTGCATTATGAAAACTAGAAGCACTTCATTCTTTAGCAATACTCATATATGTCCATGAAGTTCTGAACAAAGATTGTTTGAAATATGTTATCTATTGTTGCAACACCACCACATATACACAAAATCAGATATGAGCTGCTCATACATGTATGAAAATATTACAAACAGAAAAAACTGAATGGAGTATTAAAGAACATCCTCGTGTTTAGGCAAATTCAAGCAAAAGAATGTTTTTATAAGATTCAAGTGTTTTTACAACCAGGTTGATGATGTTGTCTCCTAACAATAATCACACAAACTACTTCGGATCATTTACAACAAAAAGAGAGCAACCCCAGTATCAAGTATTAAAGGAAAGTCAACAATAGCAATAGCAGGCGGAGAGAGAAAGAGAGTATGAAATTGACCTCGAGTAAAAATCTTGGAATCATAGACCTGTATTTTGTATTAACATCCGTGTCTGATTCCTCCCAGTAGATTGGGGACTTGATTGAGATAACACCTTCCGATGTCAAAGGAACCTCTCCACCAGCTTTCTCATAAGGTTGATTAAATGCCCTGTCCCACAACTTCTTGGTTTCTTCAAACTCCTTTTCCTTCACGGTTTCAGAAAGAGTTGCCACCTTCTGCATATCACCGTCTAAGGCCAATGCTTTCAAATCTTCCACATACACTGTTGGGTAGCTCTACTCCATTCAAAATAAAATTGAGAGTAGTATAATAGAGTGTCAGAAAAGGGGAACTGAGAGAACGTACTAGAGGAAAAAGTTACCAAAAGAACAAATGGGTAAGTACGTAAATTTATTTCTGATGGTGCATATGCAACTGAGGTGGAAGATTGGTGCCTCCTTGGTGAAGAGGAAGGAGATCTATGAGGAGAAAGTTAACCCTTGCTCTAGTTCGAAGCCATTGATTACAAAAAGGAGCTTGTGCTCTACCACTTATGCCTAGACTCATTGGCTCAATGTTCAATTGAGTGTATCTACACTTATGTTATTAAATCAAGTACATAAAATGTTTGTTTAGGGGTTAAAAGAGAGTCTCCTCTTCCTCTAAGACAGCTAAAGATATCTCCTTGTTTTTATTTTCATACGAAGATTTTGTGTACTTCGGTTCATAGCACTTTCGTTCACTAGAAGGAATAGCCAGTTATGAAGCACCGATACTCCAGAATTTTTTTCCCAACGTATCCGATATGTGTACCATTGATGGTCGTATCGAGAATGTATTTGGAACGTATCGAAAATGCCATGTCGGAGTCGGTGTTTCATAGATAGCGAGCGGGTTCGGCCGTTGTGATGAGGAAGAGAACCATGACACATAAAGGGCCGACCCAGTTCAATACCCACTTGTCAATGTGTTTGAAGAAGGACATGCGAATTAAGCCTTACCCCCACTTTTGCGGAGAGGAGAAAGAGAAACATGACACATAACAAACAAAATAGGGTCCATGACTACGAAGGCTCCAAAGCTATTATAATTTAAGACTCAAGGTGTACAAAGTGAAATTATGAACTGCATAAGCATTTAAGAGGAGAAAGAAAATGTAAGAGATAATGAAAATTTGAGAATACCATAAAAAAAAAAATGAAATTAAAGTCAAAAACAAACTCACCTGGTGGGTCAGCCACATTAACAAAATGTCCGAAGTAGGTACCAAACGGGAAGAAGATTCATGAGCGAACCTTTGCAACATATACAAGAAAGCCTTGTATCTCTGTCTTGCGGATATTAAGTACACTACCTCAGACCTATACGACTCTACAAACTTGGAGCACAACAACCTTTGCTTTTCAACTTCCTTAAAAACATCCTCGCTCCCCTCAACAATCATTGGATCCGAATCCTGTGAATCTAAACTCGCCTCATTCTCAAACGATTCCAATGGATATTTACTGCTCCAAATTTCTCTGCATCGAATCAACGCATATTCTCTATTCTCTTCGTCAAATATAGCCGCTCTCCCAATGAGTTTCGAGAATCTCGTCTCGCAGTATTCCCTGTAACTTACCTTAATTATTTAGAAGAAAAAAAATAATTAGATTTTTTTTTTTTAATGAAACGATTAGTGACTAAAAATGATAATGAACTCACAGGGTTCAAAGTGTGACAAAACCAAACCCACTCGACATCAAAGGGAGGAAGAATCATGAGAGGGATAGATTCCGGCACCGTCAGATCGGAAATCAACGGCATCCACAAATCATGGTACCTGTAAACAACGCTCCACCGTCAGATGAGATTAAGAACAAGACAGGGGAAGCTGTATTATTGTAAAGAAAATGACCTTCGTATGGCTTCAACCACAATGGGGGTGTGGTGAAGCCACTCAGAATCGGCCACGCTCCTCAGAAACCCGATATTTCGCCTCGCAGCCGATACGAGATCGATTCCCACTCGTACCGCGGCAATTTCCGGTAACTCGCCGAGGCTTCTCGACGACTTGCTAGCCGAAATTTTGGAACCGTCGAGAATCTCCGACATCGTTTTCGGAAGTAAATGAATGAGCACAGTAGTTTGTATGGTATTGTTATTTATTAGCAAGTACGATGGTTAAGGTAAGGGAGTGAGATGTTTGACTTGGAGTGGAGACTAGAGAGAGGGAAACGTGGTTGTGTTTTTGATGAGACTGTTGAAATGAATCAACGTGTTGTTTATTGGAACTTGTAACATAGAGAATAAAACTAAAGGGTAAGGAGGACATGAATGAGACTGTTTTAAGGTGGCGGTGTTTGGACACGTGTAAGGATCCTGTGGCTCATTGGCTCGGGGTCCATGGATGCGTCGGGAAGTATTTATATTGGATTAAAATTTTTAAAATTACTTTACATATTTTTATCTACTATTCATCAAAATATATATAAAAAAGTATGGAGTACATACCGATCCATGTAAAAAGAAAAAAATAAATATAAGTTATATATTTTTTTTATGTTTATTTTGATAAATATTAGATAAATTGATCTATATTTCATCCCTTACTATTCATAACCAGTAGTTTTCAATTCTCATGAAGATAATTGTATTCTAAACTGAACTTTTGTGAATTTTGTTTGTTATAGTTTGTATATTGTAAGCTCAATTACGCGACAAAATTATGGTATAACTAACTCTAAATGGACACGAAAAACACAAAGACAAAATTATGGTATAACTAACTTTCAATTACTATTGATCCCTTATTTTATACTTGGTTATATTTTCCGTCCATTTTTTTAACGATTATGATTCCTCTATCATTTCTCAAGTTGTTTGAGATAACTTTATCTCCTATTAGTAAATCATGAGGTTTGGATTTGGGACATTGACTATACTGACACGCTTGTGATTAAAATATACCAATATGCCACGCTCTAATGAAAATTCGCCAAAATGTCACGTCACATTCTTGCTATGGCACACAGCGAAAATGGATTGGATACGTGGTAGCATCTGCATGGTCAACCATTCTAGCTGAGCAGCGCAGCGCGAATGACAGGATGCTAACACATGACAAAAGTACAGGCATCCTGTCATTCTGTACAGGCACGCTCTACTTTTACCTGTCATTCCCGCTAGGCTATTCATGTTAGAATGGTTGACCATGCAGACGCTGCCACGTGTACAGTTCATTCTCGCTAGGTGACGTTGCGAGAATGTGATGTGACATTTTGGTAAAAAAAATTCTAATGCGGCAATTCGGTAAATGTTGGCCTAAAAAGTGGCAAAATGGACATTGTCCCTCTGGGCTAGGAAGCACGGACACTTGTAAAAATAGGAAGAGTAGGGTCCGACACGGCGACACGCTCCGACACGGTGTCGGACACGCGGTTGACTTTTTCCGACACGCGAATTTGACTGTGTCCGACACGGTCAAATGGCATTTTCGTAATTTTTTAAAATTTTTTTTAAATTAAAATATATTAATAAAGCTTCCATATGATCATATCAATTTTATTTTTTTGTGTTTTTTCCCCTTAAGTTGATAAGAGATCATCTCAGCATCATTGTTGTCAATTCCTATTACGCTCTTGTTGTATCTCATTCTCTTTGATCTCTCTCTAATATGATTTGTTCTCTCTATCTGATATTATATCTCTCTCATCACAGTTTTTAATTTTTTTATTAAAGCTTCCATCTTTATAACGTGTTGATGGGTATTATTAATTTAGTTTCATTTTTTTGTTAAATTATTAATTATTAAATGAAATATACACTATAAATTAAAATTATTATTTAATATTAAAACGTGTCCCAACGTTTCGAAATCCATAATTTTTTAGGATTGACGTGTCGGAGTGTCGTGTCGTGTCGTATCGGTGCTACATAGCCTCTGGGCTTATGAGTTATTTCAGAAGATCATGAGTTCTTTCCGAACCAACATCATGAGTTGCCGCACATGCCATATTCTGGATTTAATTAAATTCTTTTGTGATTGTGGTACTATTATTATAAATTCGAACTATGTTTGTCAGAGATAAAATATGTCAAATGAGGTGTCATTGTGTAGATATCAAAAAATCATTTGAAATAAAAAAATCATCTAATTTGGATACCTGATTCAAAAGTTATAGTCTTCTGAAATTTTACGGTAAAGGGACTGACTACGTGGCCCTTACATTGCACGAGTCCCGTCAGTATCAGTGACGTGTTTGACTTAGTTTAAAAAAAACTTATCCAATTAATTTTAAGTGAACAATTCTTTTATACAAAAGTCTTAGAATGATGCTTTAGCCCATTTTATTATATTAGATTTAATAAATTTTAGTGCGTATTCATAGTATTAGTAAAAGGGTTTTATAAGAGTTATGTTGTAGGAAAAATGATTGTGTTATGTTATAGAGATTCGTTTTGCGTGCCGGAATTTTTTTTTGCTGTGGGCCCTACAAAATGTTGTGTGTGTATAGAAAAATTTTTGTGGCATGTTAAATGATAGATGATAAACCCTTAATAAAATCCTTATAAATATATAATGTGCTCGATAAATTATTTTATATTCCTACAGCAGATAATATTTTAATATTTTATCATTATGGTTGGGTATGGCTTGGCTTCCATAAATAATCACCAAAAAAAATGTCAATACTGCTATCTCCCCATTCATGGACTTCGCAAGAGAGATATATAGTAAGGTGTGTTTGTAAAACTCATAAAAGAAATAAAATAAAATAACAAAATAGAGAGGTGAAATGGTAGACATATCCCCTGATTGATTTTATTCTTATTTTTAGAAATAAATATTTCATTATATTTTTTGAAATTAATTCAGAATAAAAATATTAAAAATAAATTTGAAAACTTTAAATTATTAGCGGCTCCACTTAGAATTGATGAACACAAATTTTAAAAATATAAATAATTAAAATGTGTTCTTAATTTTTTTTAAATAAATTATGAATTAAATTAAATTAAATTAAATAAAAATAATTTTTTGTGTTTAAATTTTATTAAAAACAATTGTTTTCTGAATAGCAAAAATAAAACAAGGTCAAAAATTCTGAACTATGGTCATTCTCATGGTCCCAAACCAGGTATGGATATAGGGAAAAATATTTATCATTTAAAATGACATAATTTATATCTTTTTACTCTCACTCACAAAGAGATGAGACCTGTACTTTTTTTTCGACTCTTTCTATCTTTATCTATCTTTTTCTTTATCTTAAAATAACATAATTTTATATCTTTTAAAATGATACGCAATTTATCGATGAATAAATCATATCCCGATCCACATGTGGGGTATAAAGAACAAAGCAACATGGCGTCCATGGATCGATAAGGACAGGACCAAGACACCACTATTTTCTTCGAGTTATCACCCGACAGTTCGGTGCATATGGCCCACATTGATGCCGATGTTCTTGTTATCTTGGCTTATTGCTGCTATTTCCTTTACGTGAACTTCGAGAGAATTTATTATGACTCGGAATTATTATTTTTTAGTGGTCTTTTAATGTAAATAAGGAAAAAAATTGAAAAAGAAAAATAATAATAGAGATAAAAAGTAAAAGAAAAAAATTAATATTATGAGAGGGAATACCAAATCATTAAGGGTGTGCATGAAAACCTTCCCGGAATGAGTTTTTTTTTAATTTCTGTTTCTCGGAACAAAAATGGATGAGAATTGCGTTTGATAAAACCGGTTTATTTTTTTGTTCCCGGGATGAACCGGTTTTTTTTTATGTTGAGGAACAAAAAAAAAGAATCAGAAATTTTCTACTTCTTTATTCCCGGGCACAGAAAGAGAATTAATTTTTCTCGCGCTCTCCCGACTCCCGCTCACACGCCAACACCAAACCATCACTGCTTTCAACCATATGCTTTCAACCATATCAATCGACGATTCAAATACCAGAGTTCAGATTCAGAGTTCATATTCAGAGTTCAGAGGTCGTTTTAGCTGGTATTCTGCGCCATCGTCATCCTCGTGCGATTCGGTACGTGATTCTACTTTCGTTTTCTCCTGTGAATGTTGATTCTGATTCTTTTTTTTTCTCCCATTTATATTAGTTCTTGGTGATTATATTTGTTGAATTACTTAACTGGATTTGGGTATTCTGACCAATTTTTAGGGTTTATCTTGTTTTTTTGTTTTTTAATGTTCTGGAGATTTTTCAAGTGTTAGCATTGAAAGAGGATTTTTTTTCCTAATTGCATTTATTTTTGTTTGTGCGTATCAGTCTAATGGGTGGCATCATGTACCTGTATCAGTTTTAGATTCCAATCCTTCAAATTCCAAAACGTACAAACCAATTCCTTGCTCTTCTAAATGTCAAAAAAACCCAACTTCCCTAATCATAAAAAAACCAGATGTCTTTGACTACCTAACCTTGGAAGCATTTAGTGTGGGAGACAAAAAAATAGAGTTTGGAAGGATCTGTGAATAGGGAAATATCATAATTGATTCAGGTACAACGTTGTGGTAATGAATATCCCTTTTCTTTGCTCATAACATTGATGAGTACTTTTCAATCATTTATTGTAATACTTGCTCTGTTGTGTCATAACTTTTTTTCTCTTTATTTTACTTCTTTTTAACAGGCTGATTTTAGTATCAATTGCATCTTAACAAATTGGTTCAAGCACACATTAGCCTCAAAAACTTAAATAATACTAATATTTACTCATTTGCAGAACACATTAGCCACATGAAGTAATGAGCATGTGTCTCTCGTAGGGATGATTTGTCTCCCATTTTCTCCTCTTTCCATATGTTAATCTTATATTTTCTTCAAAATTATGAATTACTCATTTTATCAGTAAATCTGTTTTCATAGGAAAAATTCCAAAGAATAGAAGATTCTAACATGTCTCATTTATTCTCAAATTATTCTGATGGGAATTGGGATGGTTGGGATGTCCACATTAAGGTAACTTTTAACATAGTGTTCCCTGTGATTTCTTATAAATTTGTTGATTTTTTAAAACATAATTAGGTAAATCTTTTGTACAGGAAAATCCCCAATGGGACAAATTTCGGAAGAATGGCCTTCCTTATTGGAAAGAGTTAGTTGAGATATTTGGGGATGTTTATGCAAGTGGAGATAATGCCATAGGAAATGCTGAGGTACACCAAATTTCAGATGAAGATGGTGATAATATTGACAGTCTTGTTGAGATGCCTAGTCCTGTACTACATAGACAAGAATATAAAGAAGATGAGCATATGCTTAATGCAGATTTATTTGCATCTGATCCTATTGAGACACCCAGTCCTGCACAACATAGACAAGATAGGACCCCGAATGCAAAGCGTAAAAGAGGTAGTAGGAATACAGATATTGCAATGGCATGTCAAGCCATTCAAGATCTGGTTAAGATTAGACAAAACCAGTGCCACCATAATTATGCTAATTCTTCTACTGCAAAAGTGAATGAGGATCCATACTCAGTTGAGGCTGCAATGGATGTATTGAATGAAATGGTAGGATTGGAGAATGAAGTGTACCGCAAAGCAGTTGATCGAGTGGTTGAAAGCAAAGCATGGAGAGTAGCATTTATAAAGGCTCCACCTGAGAGGAGAGCTTCGCTCCTATAAATTTTTAAAAGAATGAAATTATGTTGCAACAAACTTAATTTTGTCTTGTTTAACGGTGTTGAAGACCATATTTTAATTCTTTTTTCGTATGACTATGTTGTGGATATTTTTTTAATTTTCATTTTTTGTATGACTATGATGAGGATACTTTTTAAATTTTCATTTTTCGTATGACTATGATTTGTGATTTTTATTTTGTTAATGTGATTTTTTTTTTGAAATATGTTAGCATGAAATTAATGATGACAATATCTATTGATGCAGTATTGTCATGGCTGATGCTCCTGTTTGTCTGACTTGTGGGCAATATTTTGAACCTCATATTGATGACGAATCAATAGATGAAGATCTTGTTATATCAAACTTGTTGAATATTATTATTAATAATTCAATACATACCAAAGAACCCATAAGGGATAGTAGCCTGACAGGTGCTGAATGGGTTGCAGAACTTAGATCTGGCCACTCAGATAGAATATATGAGGCATTTAGAATGGAAAGATTGGTGTTCAACAAATTTTGTATGTTGATGACACAAAAAGGCTGGTTAGCAGATAGTAGATATATTAGGGTTGATGAACAATTAGGAATTTTTTTGTACTTGATTGGACATGGGAGTTCAAATAGGAATGTTTGTGAGAGATTTCAGCGTTCAGGGCAAACAATTAGCAAGTATTTCAGCAAAGTGTTAAATGCGATGCTTCAATTAGCACGTGAGATAATCAAACCACCTCCTTTTGATATGGTTCCAAAGGAAATTAAGGACAATCCTAAACATTTCCCATACTTCAAGGTAAGTTTTTTTTTAAGTATTCAAGTATTTTTTATTTTCAGAATTTTATTTAATTATTTTCCATTTTAATATTTGATATTAAATATTAGGATTGTATTGGCGCAATTGATGGCACTCACGTAAGTGCTACGTTACCTGAGAATAAGCAAATACCATTTAGAGGCAGGAAACAAATTACAACCCAAAATGTCATGTGTGCATGTTCCTTTGATATGAAGTTCACTTTTGTGTATGCCGGATGGGAAGGATCAGCAAATGATTGTCGTATTTTTAGTACTGCGCTTGAAACTCCTAGGTTGGAATTCCCTCATCCCCCACCAGGTATGATGAGTTTATATAGAAATGTGAATGACATTTTTCTTTAGTTTCACATTTGATTGTCCTTATTATTGCAATTTATATATTGGTAAATTCTTGTCGACATGTAGGCAAATTTTATGTTGTTGATTCTGGATACCCAACTAGGGATGGTTATTTGACACCATTCAAAGGAGAGCGCTACCATTTGAATGACTATAGAGGAAGACGAAATCAACCCAGATCAACTAAGGAGTTGTTCAACCATAGACACTCTTCTTTGAGAAATGTAATCGAACGATCATTTGGAGCTTTGAAGAATAGGTTCCCAATTTTGCGTAAAATGCCTTCATTTTCATTTCGGAAGCAAGCTCTCATTGTGATTGCATGTTGTGCAGTACATAACTTTATCAGGGATCATCAGATAGCAGACAAAAATCTAGCACATTATGCAAATCCCAACATTGCAGCATCAACCCATACATCTGCAACTATAGATGATGAAGGCTCCTCAAATCAAGTGACCCAAATAGACATTATTAAGAAAAATATTGCAAACCAATTAGCTATAGATAATCAATTGCCCCCAATATGATGTTGATGAATCAAGAGACATATTCGAAATACATTTGAGACTTGTCATTTTTTTTGTTCAATGCAACATCAATTATTTTTTGCTTTAAGTTATTATGATGTCATGAAAATCTAGTTGAGTGATGTGACTTATGTATATGTATTTATTTATTCATTTGTATCAGTAATATTAAGGTAATAATATGATATTAAAAAATAAAATGGTCAAGGGAATGAGAAACAAAAACATATGAATCGTGAAGATGATTGAAAAATAATAGTTAAAACTATATATTAGCATTTGTCGTAAAAAAAACTATATACTAAAATATTATGACTTTTTAGATAATTTTTTTAAATATAATATTTAGCATTTCGGTTACAATCTATTGTGATTTGCTATTTTATACAGTTGATGAAATCTATAAACAAAAGTAAAGAAATAGATTTTTATTATGTTATCAAACGTAATTCTGATTCTCGGAATAAAAATAAAATGGGTTATCAAACGTAATTCTGATTCTTGGAATAAAAATAAAATGGGTTATCAAACGTAATTCTGATTCTCAGAATTGCTCCAAGGCACAGAAATAGAAAAGAATCATTTCTTGTCAGAAACTGTGCCAGGAATCAGAATGGTTGTCATGCGCAGCCTAAGTGATTTTGGAGCACAACAAATATTTCCCTCAACCTCCAACCCAGCATATTACTTTTCAAATGGTTGTCATGCTTTGCTCTTATCGGATTTAAGTCCAGTTTTAAAAATACAGTGAAAGATATAACAATAAAAAATATTTGATTTCCTTATAAAACCACTCCCCGGGGGTTTGGTGAGGGAAATTGTTATTTTCAGCTTTATTATTGACAAATAGATGAGAGAGAATTATTTAATGTAATACACACAAAAAATGAATGGGACTCATTTTTTTTTCTTTCTCTTTTTTCTCTTTCATAATTTTCATTCATTTTTTTATGTATTGTATGAAACAAATATGAGAAACATATTCTTTTTTTATATAATTATTTGCTGAGTTCGAACCATGAACTTTTAATTACACATGAATGTCTTATTTTCTTCTATAATTAAATTATAAAAGTTGTAATGCATACGTAGATTATTGAATAAATAACTGCACCGCATGCAAATACTTTTTTAGGGGCGGATGAGACATGGCGAGTTCGGTTAAATGTTGTTCTCAGATTCAATCAAGTGGTGTTTTTTTTTTCTTAAAAATAAATTTAAATACTTTGTTCTGCTTTTGGAGAAGGCAACTAACATAATTAGGTATGTAATGTTTGGGCGAGTCTGTGTTATCCACGTGGGTGGCGGCACTCGTGTAAAAAACTGGTTGTTTTAAATGGACATCTAAATAAATGCAGTTTTATAACAAAGTAGTCAATACGTTAAGAAAATAGACTATAAAATTTTATTTGCTTGCGCACGGGTGTCCCCGTCCATTGGAATGAGTCTACGGTTTTTATCACTAATCTCAAAAGTAATTTGTATAAGAATTTGTTCTAGTTAGCCTAATCAGTTAGTCCAAAGCATCAATCTACATCAGCCCTATTAGTCACTAACATGACAGCACTGCTATTAACATGTATGTATCTTTTAATGAGATCCAAATCAAAATAGTTATGGTACGGTCTTGAATATTCTGACATAGATTGTAATATTATTGTGACAATTATGAGCATGCCCACTTAGCCAAATTTCATACTTTTATGATTCAAATTCCAAAAGTTCCATAATACGAGTGCAAATACCAATGGCATCTACGCGTTGGAGGAGGAGCTGGGGTCGTAGGAAATGGCATCGAGTGTAAACTGCAAACTGGAAAGCTTCTTTTCTTGAACAAAAATAGCGTTTGACAACTTCAATGTAAAAATAAAGAAACACGAAGTTGTACCAAAAAAAAAAAAAAAAAAAAAGCCCTGTAGATCTGTGTATTTTTTTATTGACATTAAAAAGTCTCCACTTACATTATATATTTTCTGCTTTAAAATATTTGTTATTTAAAATTTTATGCAATAAATATAAATAAATTCGTATATGATAAACAGCTCTATCATGAAGAATCATTCTTTTAAAAATGGATCCCTATAGCAGTTTACTTTGATATATATACTAACAATAGAAAGTAAAATACCTGAAATTAAAATAATATCTTTATTTTGATATCAACAAAATGATGTTGTTATCAATACTTTTAAACTATATATATTTCAGTTCAAGTTTACTTATAAAATTATGCTATTCTTATTAAAAAAATTATTCAAGTAAAAAATAAAATTCCATTAACAATATATTATAAATAAAACCTTTTTCTTTTTTATAAACTTCACCACTTAAAAGAGAGAACACTGAACCTCAACCTAGATCAAAACAAGATCAACACAGAGTAAATAAATAAATAAAACAAATAAAAAAAAGTAAACACTAGATTGAAAATATATTGTCATTCTTCTTAATCCTTGAATCAATAAGAAAGAAACCTTATGCATTATATGAATAGAATTTTTAGACCTTACCTAGATCGATTTGTAGTGGTGTTTATAGATGATATTTTAGTATATTCTAGGAATAAAGAGGAGCATAAGGAGCATTTAAGGATGGTTTTACAAATTTTAAAAGATAAACAATTGTATGCTAATCTTTCAAAATGTGAATTATGGATGGAATAAGTTAAGTTCTTAGGGCATGTTATATCAAAAAGAAGGAGTGACAGTTGGTATTAGTAAAATTGAGGCTGTAATACACTGGGAGAGACCTAAGACTATCACTGAGATCAGCAGTTTTCTAGGATTGACAAGATATTATAGAAGATTTATTAGAGGATTCTCACAATTAGTGTTACCTTTAACTAGGTTAACTAGAAAGGAATTCCTTTTGTCTGGACACAAGAATGTGAAGATTGTTTTCAAGATTTAAAAAATAAGTTAACATTTTCACCAATTTTAATAATCCCTGATCCATTAAAATTTTTTGAAGTTTACAGTGATGCATCTAGAAAGCGATTAGAATGTGTCTTAATGCAAGAAAGAAAAGTTGTAGCTTATGCATCAAGACAATTGAGACCTTATGAGGAAAGTTATCCCACCCATGATTTAGAATTGGCTGCAGTAGTTTTTGCACTTAAGATTTGGAGGCATTACTTGTACGGGGTCAAATTTGAGATTTTTAGTGATCATAAAAGTCTTAAATATTTATTTGACCAAAAAGAATTAAATATGAGGCAAATGAGATGGATGAAATTTTTGAAAGATTATGATTTTGAAATTAAATTATCATCCAGGAAAAGCAAATGTGGTAGCTGATGCTTTAAGCATAGGCGGACCCAAGGGAGGGGCTAGGGTTGGCCACCGCCCCTCCCTGATTTTTAGAATTTTTTTATTTAATATATATATATATATATATATATATAGAATTTGGCCTAAAAAAAATTATTTTTGGACTAAATTTTTTAAGTAATTGGGCTGAAAATTCCAAAAAAATTAAATAAACACAACTTTAGAAATTGAAATTGTAGTTTTTTCCAAAGGAAGGAGCAAAATTTTAGGGCTCAAGAAAAAATTTCAAAACCAGGCACACTTGATTATCAAGAGGGTGGCGAAAACTATTGTCAAAGAAGACAACAACAAACACACACAAATAAGGATTCCAATTTTTTGAGTTAAATATTAGGGAAGGAAAAAAGCTCGCATCCATTGTCGAATGGAAGATAATCAAGATCAGACTTCAAAATTGAATGGAAAATCAATTTTTTGATAATTCTTTAAGTACATATGTTGAAAAAAAAAATTATTTTGAATTTTAGCACATATTCAATTATAGAAGAGTTTAATAATATGAAAAAGCGTAGAGTAAGAGTTAAGTGAATCGACCTTAAATTTTGTAATAAAACTCTTTCAAACTTTTTATATTAGGTTCATATATATATATATATATATATATATATATGTATATATATATATATGTATATATATATAATCATATATATATATACATAATCATATATATATATATATATATATATGATTGTATATACTTTTCTTACTAACGTAAAAAAATTTAGCCCCCCTCTATAAAAATTTCTGGGTCCGCCACTGGCTTTAAGTAGAAAATCTCTTCACATGTCATATTTAATGATCAAAGAAATGGAGTTATTAGAAAAATTTAGACTCATGAGATTTTTTACTTAGTGAAATAAGTGTGGAAAATGAGCTAGTAGACAAAATTAGAGAAGCCCAATAGAAGGATTCTGAGTTTGAAAAAATTCGGAGCAGGAAGGATTTACCAAAGAGGAAGATAGTTTGGTAAAATTTTAAGGAAGGATTGTTGTACCTAAAAAGGAAGAATTGATGAAAGAAGTTTTGAATGAGGCAGATAGCACTAAGTTCCTAATTCACCTTGATTCCACCAAAATGTGTCAAGATTTGAAAAAGATATTTTGGTGGCCACGAATGAAAAAAGATATTGCCCAATATGTTTCAAAATGTATAGTTTGTCAAAAAGTAAAAATTGAACATCAAAAGCCTTCAGGATTACTTCAATCATTAGATATACCAGAATGGAAGTGGGAAAGGGTAACTACTGATTTTGTGATGGGCTTACCAATAATCCAAGAGGGGTATGATGCAATTTGGGTAATCATTGATTGATTAACTAAATCTGCTTATTTTCTACCAATTAGGGCTCAATATTCTATTGAGAGGTTAGCCCAATTATATATAAAAGAAATTGTCAAACTTCATGGGATACTTCTAAGAAATTGAGTCCTGGGTACATTGGTCAATTTCAAATACTCAGAAAGATATGGCCAGTTGTTTATCAACTTGCTCTTCTACCTCATCTTTCCAATTTCCACAATGTTTTTCATGTTTCCAGCTCAAAAAATATGTTCCAGATCTCTCTCACATTCTTGATATAGACTCAGTATAAGTTAAAGAGAATCTGACTATTAGTACAAGGCCAGCTCAAATCCTTGACAAAAATTTAAAGCAACTGAGAAATAGGATGATTCCGTTAATTAAAGTATGTTGGAAAGGACTTTCACCACACGAAGCCACATGGAAAAAAGAATAAGATTTACGACAGAGTTATCCATAATTTTTTTAGAATGTATGTCTAAATTTTGAGGGCAAAATTTTATTTAGGAGAAGGGAAATGTAATAATCGAATAAATAATAATAATAATAATAATCGAAGTAATAATGTATAAAATAATAATAATAATAATAATATTAAATAAATTTTTATTTATGTTACATGTGTAACTACATAAAATGATAAGTACAATATTAAATGTAGTATATGATAAGTCTTATGATGAATACTATTACTTATAAATATTTAAACACATATGGTAAATGTAATTTTTAAATTATAATATGTAAATATAAGAATACACAATAAATACACATTATACCATTAACTGTGAATAGTAACTAATATGACTATTAGTTGATAAATATATTGAATAAATATATATATATATATATATATATATATATATATATATATATTATTTATCCTATATAGCAAGGAGGGGGACACGTGGAACACTTCCTCCAAGCCACATTTACCATGCTACTAGGATAGGATGATGTAAATTGAGTGATGTAAGTATATTGATGTATGGTAAATAATAAAAAAATAAGGGAATGAATTAGCGCTCAATGTGGCTATATGTGTGTGTAATAGAGAGGAAGAGAGAATACGAAAGAGAAAGAAGACGAGGGTATAATAGAGGAAAGGTAATATTGAGAGAGTAAAAGTTTCTTTTTATTTTTTTCTTTTCAGTTATATATTTTTTAATTTATTTTTAGAAAGTTGTAATGCTGTTATTTTGCCAAAATATTTTCTTAATTTCTTCTCTTATTTAATATTATTTCCATCTATATTTTTACCTTAATATTTCTTTTAATTTTGTTTTACCTGTCATATTATTGTGATTTTTATCAAATTTTAAATTTTCTTTAACAGTACGATGCTGTTGTGAAGTGAGCCATAAAAGTTTGGATTCAGAAGGTTTTAGGGTAAGGGACGCCTTATCATGACTTGAGCTCCACCATGTCATAACTTTTCACGTGCAGGAGATCCACAAAACTGGGAATTAAATTAGCTTCAGTTAAATATTACACAATTTGTTATTATTATTTATTATTTATGTTATTATTTCAGTTTATGAAATAAACTTGGGAGATTGATATTTTTCGTTATTACGGCTGGAAATGGTTATAGTTTAAAAATCTCAATATTACTGAGAATTATCTCACATTTGTTTATTTTGTGCTCACCTTTCCAAAAAAAAAAGTGGCACATTTATAGAAGGATGCATAAGAGGAAAAATTTATTTCATATAACATGAGAATACTTTTTCCCAATAAAAAAACATACATTGAACAAAGGTTTAAGATTAGAAGTAGGAATGTAGCATCAGCCACTCAGCCAGCTAACATGAGCTAAAGAAAGAGAGAAAGAGAGAAAGAGAGAAGCAAATTAAATGGAATGTGTTTTCTCCTTTCTCGTAATAGTAGTAGGGTTTTATGTTTATCATGTAACATAATATAATTTCATTTTCCTATACACTGTGAGGTTCACATATTTTTTTTTCTTCCATCATTTCACTTTCTCTCATTTAGTGTGTGTGTTGGAAACATAACTTAAGTTATTTAACATAACATTAATAAAACCGATACTAATAAAACCGATACTAATATCGATTCACAACCATACAACCTGTGAGGCTCATGTAAACGAGTCTTTTAAGCCCAAAACCCAATGGGTTAAAATCTAAAATCATCCACCGAACAAATGGCATCCAACCCGTGCACATAAGCGGATTCAACATTCAAGGCAATGAAGGACGCGGAATTTCAGAGAAGATGGACGCAACAATCTTAGTTTTGATTATTTTTATTCTTATTAATTTATATACTTTGCTTATTTTTAATCAAAGGTCAGAAAGTAAAATTATTTTTTTTAAAAGTAAATGAATTTCAAACATAAAATTGATTTACAAATCAATTTAAACCTTATTCTTTATAGGGTTTTAGTTTCCTCCTTTAACATGACACAACAAAGTTTCATACACACACAAGATTTTATGGGGCCCACATTTTTTAAAATAAAAAATAAATAAAAATTAAGGCACGCAAAAAACGAATCTCTATAACATTACACAATCACTTTTCCTACAACATAACTCTTATAAAACCCTTCATTATATTGTCTTATAATATAAGAATTAATTTTTAAATAAATCAAATTAAATTCAATTTGAAAGATTACTCGTAGAGTTGGTCTCTCACTGGCCATTTTGTATGCGTCTTTAACCCTTCCTTCCTTTTATATTAGCATTTGTTTCTTAAAGGTCGGTTTAGGGAAGAGACAATGAAAGAGATGATTTCATCTTGCATGAGTTTTCAAGGATGAAACGGATGAAATGATGAAAAGAAGATGAAGTCACATGCAAGGTCACTTTTTTCCCAATGTTTTTCAAACATCAAGAGACATACATGTCATGAAACAAAGTTCGTGTATTAAATGTACATGTAAATTAACCAAACTAACTTATAACTCCCCAATATAGTATATCTTTACACTTGAGAAGTTTTTCCTTAATTTTAGAGGAAGAAAAGTTCTCATCCCGAATATAGCCATCCACCTATAAATCTAATAATACTTCCATAGTGGGTACAATAGCTAAAATTCTCCTACTCTAAGATGATACAAGAATTTTCCATTTACACTTTAGGCATCACTTTTTCTTGGGTCCAACTTGTTTAGGTCTTACTTCAATGCCTTCAACAATAAGCCCTCCCTTCAATTGATAACCAACCTCCATAAGACTCATCTTAACCTCGTGGTCAGCTTCACCACTGAAGAATTCTCCGAGCTCAATTTCCATCCACCCTGCATCATCCTCTCTTTGGGATGGAACTGGAATCCCTCGATCTTGGATCATTTTGTTTCCAATTCGGTTCCCATGTAACAGAGTCTCTTCCTCCTTTTGCTTGTTCTCATCTTTCCTGCACAAATATACCCTCCCATTTTTCATCTCATTGGCCACAGCAACTCTAACCTCAGTTGCCGCGGAATCAAGCCCATATTCTCGATGGGTAATCTTCATTATGAGATAAGCCCCGTATATCGTGTTTGGTGTTAGCATCCGGGTCCTGATTTTGCCTTGTATTTCTAACCAGTTCACTGTTCTGAGCACAGCCACCTCTTGGAATCTGCAAAATTATTATTAAATTTAAGGGTTTTATTAATCTCAAATTATAAGAGATAAGTTATATCATGTCATAGAGATAAATTTATGGATCCCACCATCTAAAAAAATAAAAATAAAAGAAAAGGAAAAAGTGACACCATCGAAGGATGTGTAGAAGAGAATTTTACCACATGTAACATGAGAATAGTATTTTCCTAAAATTAATTCCTATTTTTTTTATATAACTGGAGGTATCCCCATTCAAGCTCCTTCGGTCACCTTATCCTCGGAGTACGGCCCATTGTAACCGCGGGTGCATTAAGCTTCGCTACCGGAATAAGAATAGACTAATCCCCTCAATCTGCAAAATTAATTCCTATTTACTATAGTCTATTCGTAGCAGCCTGCTTAATCCGGAATAAATCTTTAATCGCATCGAAAATTCAGTGTATTTGTGATTTATTTTGTGATTTATTTTAATCACGTAACATTTAATTTTTACTTCGGTGTTACACTAAGATTTATTCCTTAACATAAGTTGAAAGTTGAAACTCTACCTTTTGACCCAATTAATATGAGGGTTTGATATGAAGGCAACGTGGAATCATATCAAGAGAAAAAAAAAAATATATAGACCTCATCTATTTTTATATATGTGTATAGGATAATTTTATTTTCTGTAAGACACAATAAACCCTTAGGGACTGTTTGGTACTTTTTCTTCTAATTATCCATGCAAATTAGATTGGGTTTTGAATTTACCCATATTTGGTAGAAGTGTCCCAAAAATTCAGCCGATCAAATTCCTTCCCCAGGCATTTGAATTTGTGTGTAAATTTTCATTCATTTCGGTGTGCAATTTAACCACATCTTAGGTGGTATTATCTCCTTTACCGAGAAAGGAAAAAACAAGCGCGAATCTATTGTCGAAAATAACCCTCGTATGACTTTAACAAAGCAAACATGGACTATGTGCGAATTTTCATTCATTTTTTTTTTGTTTCAGATTCAAGATTTAAAATGCAACTTTTGTAATTTTAACCCAATTTTCCATCAACATTTTACATTTAACCAGGACTCAGCAAATTTAACCTATTTTCCCCAATAAAGGTTCGGCCTACGAAAAAACTTTTTTTTAACTTTCCTACTAAACTCACTTTCTTACCATATACCTAGTAATTGATTTTTCTGGTACAAAAAAAAAATTCTCATCTACCAAACACCCCCTTAATATGAAAAGGGAACCTATTTTTTATGGGATTTGATTTTTTTCTTTGTTACATAGGAGTTATTTTCTCATGTTGTACTTAACTAATAATGAGCCCCACACTTATTTAAAAAAAAAAATTCAACGCAAACCAAAGATAAAATGAGAAAATAATTATCGTACAAAAAACAAGTGTTTTACACTTCTTCTTTTTTTATTGATTAAAAAATTAAATATTTTTTATAAAATAATGCAATTTGTATTCAACTTGCACATGCGACAACGTGCTGTTTGTGCAAAAGTCAGGCGTGTAAATCCTAAACGTGATTTGCCATGCGCCACATTAATTAAACATTATTTTGACAAAAAAAATTGACTTTTGAAGCAACCCCATATTAAGAAAATGTTTTCGTTTTAAATTTATTATGGTCAAAAGATAAACTTGATATTACCTTGATTCGGGCATTGATCTCCAAATCCAATACATTGGATCATTGCTCCATGCTATCGACAACTCCCTTGCAGATATGATATAAGATTTTTTACCGGAAGACTTGTCCAATTTGAAGCTCTGCATGTATCAAGGAACATACATAATAGAACAAAAATCAGGAATTAATTATATGTTGGAAACAGATAAAGACAAGTCGGATACGCGTATTGGATACGCGTACTGGAAACGTATTGTTTGGTAATCGACATACAGATAAAGACAAGTCGGATACGCGTATCGATGTTTCATAGATCAGAGAAACGTGAAATTAATGAATTGAAGCTATAGATAGTACCATGTTTCCCCCATCTAGGAGAAGTGGATTGCAAAGAGCATAGAAGAGGTGTTTGCATGAAGAGGATTTGAGTATGAGAGGATTCACAGCTCTGGATACAACGTCAAGGTAATCAGAGGGAAAGAAGCTTCGCCAAACCATGTCAGAGTCAGCAGCAGAGCGCAAAGTTGAGGAAACCATTGAGAATCTGCATGCGTCTTGTGGAGATGTGTATGATAGAATTGTTGAAACACAATCATCCGGTAATGTTTCTATGTTGAAACAAGTTGCCATGTGTGGTTTGATGAATTGATACATCCAATATTGATATTTCAGTGAGAACCGTGGTTCATTATCAGAGGAGGCTTTGTTTTTTATAATAAAGGCAAATTTGACAGGGTGTCATTGCTAAATATAATAATAATGTTTTATATTAAAAAAACTTGAAATCTTTATTAGATCCGACCCTATCCACATTAATTACTGTTGTACTTTGTTACACGTCCAAATTCTAGTCCCTTTGTGTTGCAACGTACGTATGACGATAACGATGGCAAGAAACTAATATCAGTATCTGATAAGTTATTTTTGGAAATGTTTTTGGTATTAACGTTGTTTGAGCAGGTAAGGTTTGCCAGCATCCCATGTTGAGCAGTGACCACTGACAGCGTTAAGGCTTGCCTACCGCAATGGGTCAATGGCCGACCGTCAATGAAAGACAGCAATACTACAAGGCCTACCCCAACGGCCCAACTTATACACAACCTTGATATTTTGGTCAATATTTGGTTCCGTATTTATATAAATAAATTTAGGGAATAATATTTTTGCTCAAATATGGAGATAATTTATGCACTTACATCAAAACGAGTGAGATTTATTTTGGTTTTTTTTCTTTCTCCATCTCTCTTAATAGGACCCCATTTATTTTCATGCGAGTGCCTCAAGGATTGGAGAGACTCTTTCTTTACCACTTGCTACTTTTTGTGGTTATGGAGGAATAAGGAAATTCACGAAGAAGGTTTTCAACGTCCTGAGGATCCTTCAAAGGCTATTGCTGTAGAAATTGAGGAAAATAGGTTCTGTTTGGCTAAGTTTAAAAAAACATTTTCAGGAACTTCTCACTCTCAACTTCCTACATCGTGGATTAGGCCTGCGGAGGACTTTCTGAAATTAAATGTGGATGGGGCTGTGCAAGGTAATCGGGCAGCTTGTGGTGGTCTCTTGAGGGATAGGAATGGATTATGGTGTGACGGTTTCTCAGCCTTCATTGGCTCTTGCATTCCTCTGCATGCTGAACTTTGGGCTCTCCTTTATGGACTTGATTTCGCCTGGAAGCATGGCTGGAGGAAACTAGTGTTGGAAACTGATTCTTCTCAAGCGTTTTGCCTTCTTACCAATCATGGTAATGATACTCGAAAGCTGCCATTGGTAGCTAAGATTCGAGTCTTTTTAATGAAAGAATGGACTATCTTATTGAATAAAATTCCTAGGAGTAGCAACACCTGTGCGGATTGGATTGCGAAGAAGGCTTTGGATGATTCCTTTGGGCTCAAATCAATCTCCTCCCCTCACAGCGATCTGTTAAATCTTCTTGCTGCTGATCTTTTGGATCCGGGTCTGAATAAGGTGGCTGCTAGGAGAAATACAGGATGATGCTTGTTCCTGGCTTTCTACTAGTGTTTGATGTTTTGTTTTCTGCTGTTTCTTATTCTATTTTTTTTCCTTCCTTCTTGTTTGCTTTTCTTTTATTTTGTGGGGCATTGCCCCTTGCTGTAACCAAAAAAAAAAAATATTAATCCCAATTCCCAAACCATATACCAAACCGTCATTTTCCATTGGAACTTCCTTCCCTATTACACAATACATACCCACGTGCGGCGGCTATACATATTTGATAAGTGGGGGTGGCTTTGGCTATGGTCAAACATTCGGGTAAGAACTGGTCGGCATCAATATCACATAATACGGGGCTTTTTGACCCTTATGGCCCTTATTTAATAAATAATTACCAATTTGACCCTCATTTTAAACTAATACGAAAATTTAACCTCTCCCACAAACATAACACCAATCTGCCCCTGTTTGACCGTTGACCACACTTCCTACCCGGGTACACACTCACTTACCCGGGTAGATTTTGAAATTTTTTACCTACCCGGGTAGATAGGTGTGTACCCGGGTAGATTTCTTCAAATCTGGGCAAACCTTGCATTACTTACCCGGGTACATGAGTGTGTACCCGGGTAAGTGTCGACCAGAAACCCCAATATCAATGGGTTTTGGCCATTGTTGCGTGATTTAGGTTTTTGTTCCCCAAATCTCTCTCCCTTGAGCTCTCTATTCTGAAAAATCACACATATAATTCATCTCATCCATCCATAAAGCTTGATCTTTGTAGGACATTGAGATTGCACCTCCACACACACATTTTGTTCTCAAAAATCCGAACCAACATCCAAAAACCCAAAACCTAGACCTAATTTTCGTGGGAAGGATGAGTTCAAGTCCAAACATGGTTCCTATAGTTATTTACTACAATGGAAGGCACTTTGAAGGTCCGAACGGTGTCCGATTCGAAGGAAAAACAAAAACGATGAAAATCAAAGTGGGCACTACATGCAATGAACTGAAGCAGAGAATCCTCCAAAAAATGGGGTTAGAAGGCATCCATTCCATCCACCGCATGATAGCCAGGTTAGAGACTGTACTGGATATGGATACAATATACTACATTGGTAATGATATCAATGATGATGAAGATGTGGAGTTCGTCACAGATGCGTATGTTGGATGGAAAATTTTAAAATATATTGAGATTTATGTTGAAGTTGATGCTGGTCAGTCTTCATCTTTGCCGGTGCATGCAACCACTACTGCACAATGTACTGGTCAAGAAGATACAATTGTACGATCTTCCGCACCTCCTCGGGTAGCCTTGGATGAGGATGAAGAGGATGAAGATGAGGACTATGTGGACAGCGAAGATGAGGGAGAACCTGAAAGTGAAATTCCTCCAGGTGATACGTCAGACACTGACGTGGACGGAAATTTTGACGCAGACACGAGCGCTGTAAGTTTGGGTACCCCAGCCTTGTCACCACTCCATGTTGACCCAGGATTGTCACAAGTGCATGTTGACCCAGCCTTGTCACAAGTGCATGTTGACCCAGCCTTGTCACCACTTCATGTTGACCCAGTCAGTAGTGGTAAGTTTATAAATTGTGACATTTGCTTTTGACAATTTATTATTTGTGGTGATATTCATTCAGACAAATGAGAGTTGATGTTTAGATGCAGGGACAGCGGTGGAGCCTTTTTGGAATGAAAGCCAACATTATTCATTCATTAATTGGGCCCACCCTAATGACGAGTTGGAACTCCTATATGGGGATGATGACTTGCATGGAGGTTGGAAGTTAGGAGATCCATTATTTGTGCAACAAGAATTTGGATCCAAACCTGAAATGCAACATGCTGTGAAGATACATTGTATGAAGGGGCGCAGGACAGCCATAGTTGAAAAAAGCGACGAATCAAGATTTGTTATGAAGTGTAAAAACCATGCTGACGGTTGTCCCTGGTATATGAGGGCAATTAAGCCGAAGAAGGGAGCTAACTGGGTGGTCCGTAAATGGGGTCAAGGGCACACATGCCTAAATCAGGGCCTGTCACAGGATCATAGACAGTTGGATTCAGATGTCATTTGTGCGGCTATAATGAGTATGTATTCTACTGTGTACTTAATGATTTAGTATAATTGAAAATATGTTAAAGTTATATTTTTTTTCCAGATATGTTAAAGGAAGATCCATCCACAAAACCAGCTCTAATACAAGAGAGGATACAGGGAATATATGGATACAACATAACATACAGAAAGGCCTGGAAGGCAAAAATGAAGGCGATTGTTAAGTTGTTTGGTGACTGGGAGAAATCGTACGGATTCTTGCCCAATTGGTTGACGTATATGACGCAGGTGAATGTGGGTTCTGTGTTCAAACTTGATACAAATCAATGTTTTGACGAACGTCGGGTTTATACAGACAGGGTTATATTTCATAGGGTTTTTTGGACATTTCACCAATGCATTGAGGCATTCAAATATTGCAAACCTATAATTCAAATTGACGGCACTCATCTGTATGGGAAGTACAAAGGAACTCTATTGATTGCTACATCTCAGGATGGGGATGGATATCTGCTTCCTATTGCCTTTGCTGTTGTTCCTCCAGGTGAGAGGTTGGAAGATTGGTCTTGGTTTCTAAGCCTTTTACGTTTTCATGTCACACATAGGCACGGTATTTGCCTAATATCCGATCGTCATCGAAGCATCATTAGGGCGGTCAAAGATCACGCTGGATGGCAGCCTCCATATGCTTATCATGTATTTTGTCTACGTCACATCGGAAGCAATTTCAATTCCCGCTTTAGGAATGTGGAATTGAAGAAAACGTTGATGAAATTAGGTAATGTATCAATTCCCGCTTTATAAATCCATTATAAAATCGTAACTAACCAATTGTATTTGTGGCTTCATTTTTTTCCAGGGTACACATGTTCAAAGATCAATTTCGACATTCGATACAAGGAATTTATCGAGAACAATCCTGAAGTGGCTTCATGGTTGGATGCGATTCCAAAAGAGCAATGGTGCAGGTCGTACGATGAGGCAGGACGTAGGTTTGGTCATATGACAACCAACCTATCTGAGTGTGTGAATAAGGTGCTTCGTGGAGCACGTAATCTACCAATAACTGCATTGGTGAAGATGACATTCAGTAGACTCGTTGAATATTTCGTCAAGAGACGTGAAGCCATTGATAAAGATATCTCACAAGGAAGGATAATTTCAAAGAAGGTTGAGGCAGCTTTGGAAAAAAATGATGAATTGGCCGGCACTTATCGTGTGAGGATATATGATAGTTCCCTATTACTGTTTGAGGTTGAGGATGCCTACAATCAATCTACTCACGAGGTTGGTGACACCATGAGAGTTGACTTAATCAATCGTAAATGTCAGTGTGGTAGGTTTACAGCAAGGAGGTATCCCTGCAGCCATGTTTTAGCAGTTTGCAAGGCAGCCAGGTTAAACCATTATGATTATGTGGATGACATTTTTAAAATCCCAACCATTTCTAAAGTATATGCTGAACACTGGTTTCCTATTGGCAATGAATTGTTGATTCCATCCGTTATTGGGCCTACTGTAATTCCGGATTCACGGTTGGTACGTGCAAAAGGAAGACCAAAGTCTTCAAGGATTCAGAATGAGATGGATTGGGTTGAGTCTCAACCGACGAGCAGTCAGAGTAGATGTAAGCATTGCAAGCAAGTTGGACATAACATTCGTACATGTCCATTGCGACTAAGACAAGCATGATCATTAGTACTTTGTTTTGTAATGACATTTACTATTTAAGTATTGTTTTGTTTGTAATGACGTTTATTATTTACATATTATGTACTCGTTGCGTATTGTGCATTCCGAATGCAAACCATACCCATTTACCCCTTCCCCAAGTCAGTTAATGTTGTTGTATTAGGGTGCAATACAAAAAAGGGTTAAAAAATGGCCAAAACCGAACCTGTCCCTGCATAACCAACTGATCTACCCGGGTAACCTGTACTGGTGTACTCGGGTAGCATGTACCCGGGTAAACCAGTACATGTTACCCGGGTAGACCAGTTGGTTATGCATGGATAGGTTCGGTTTTGGCCATTTTTTAACCATTTTTTTGCTTGTTCTGTAATCCCCACATATAATATAACTTGGGGGTGGATTGATTTCGTACAAATAGGCAACCGGAAGCATAATGTGCGACAATCAAAGTTTAAACTTAGACAAGTACGAATTTGCAGGAAATGAAAATTGCATTAAAATAGGATATCAAATTGCTTTCAAATTGCATTCAAACCAAGGTTCACATTACAAAAAGATCCATCAAATATTGATCATTCAAATATTTAGGTCCAAAATGCAAAATACATAATTCAAAATGTAAAACCCTATGGACACTAATAGCACAAACTAATCCGATTGCGTGTCCTCCCCATTCTCATCATCCTCATCCACATCATCAGTGTCCTCCTGTGGATGGGCACCCCTACCAACTAAATCCTCTAAATGTGCAACCCTTCTGTCCAACCGCGAAACACTTCTGTCCATCTGGTTCCGCCACTTGTTCGTGCTC